>PVHP010018038.1:0-33777 GCA_004024765.1 Zapus hudsonius | reverse complement strand
CATTGAAGAGAGCGATGTTAGTCACTAAGAGCCCACAGATCTGTTGAGGACAACAGGTGGGTTTAACATGGGTAGGTTTATGATCAGAGTGTATGTGTGTCCTGGATCAGCAGAGTCCAGCAGGCTACACCCCTAAATGCGCCCTTTAACAAATGTTGAAGGATTACCCAAGGTTGAAAATATCTTACCCTTTGCTACTTATTCATATATTACTGGTCTTGGGTTGTTCACTAAAAAAGCCACTGAGTGCCTGTATGCAGAGGAAGCCACAGCTCCAGTGACATCAGAAGAGCAGAGGCAGCAGGTTTGCCAACAGCTTCCACTAAACTCCTCTTCAGCTTCTTTTTCCTCAGGCTTCTGCTAGAGGCAGCTATTGTGATTCCATGAGGAGAAAAGAAAAGACATTCTCTAGTGAGTCTATATCAAACTATGGTGCATAGTATTAATGGGTTCTTCAGAAGGGCTTTGGAATATTAATATCATCCAGAGATATTTTCTTTCTTTGTTTTAGCTTAGGAGATGATAACTGTGGAGATACTGGATTGAGGTGAAGGCTTTAGGTTGCTTTTCTTCTGTTCGTTTCCCATTGTTGCCTCACAGGCCCAGGCTCTGGTGGAGTGACCTGACCCTTAGCTTGGTGTAAAGCACTTGTGGAGACCAAGCAAGCCAGTCACCCCAGTACCTCTCAGCTGCTAAAAATGCAAGGCCCAGCCCAAAGAGTGATTATAATTTCCTTCAATTAAAAGGCAATTATTTCTGTTGCTCACAGTCCTGAAATGGGAAACTGAGAAATTTCTGAGGTAGAGCCAAATGAATTTTCACAAAGCTTTGGAGTCTTCATCATAATGCAAGGAGACTTCTTATCTGCGGAAGAAAGCCAGGCGCAGCACCTCCTAAAGTCAAATGAAATTCATGGGCACAGGACGATAGCCATTCCAAGCTGCCAAAAATATGCTGTGTTTGTAGAACCCAAATCCTTCAGGCATTCTTACAAATCCCAGGGCTATGCTTTGCTTCTGATATTTGTGTTGGACCTCTTACCTTGGGCCCTCTGCTTTCTGCCACACACGATGACTACACATCAGGAAAAGCCACAGTGTCTAAAGGGTTCTCGAGCAATTTCTTCCTCTGTTAGGCATCCTCAGAAGCAAATGCCAGGAAGTCACATAACAAATGTAAAATCATTTGGGTCTCCTTTAAGACCACTGCATATGGGTAAACTGAGGCTAATTTAAAACATAAAATAATAGCACATCTGTAGCTTAGTCAAGGAATCCTCATGAAATCTAGAAGTAGGGATGGATGTAGGAGCCTTGTGGTTCACGCTGCAACCTGCCCTTTGTTTTAACTAAGGTTGGTATGTACTCAGCAGGCCAGAGACACGAGGCTTTGCTTGTCTTACTTGGATGCTTGGAAGATGTTTAGCCATAGGTGTGTCCAGTAGGCTTAAAGCAATACCTCAGAGGTACCCTCAAACAACTCTGATAAAAGATAAACTCCAATAAAAAAAGATAAACTCCCCAACTTCTGGTCTTTTGAGGGTACAATAGGAAATGCATTCTGTAAGGTTTGCCAGCAGAACAGGCATGACTGCCCACAATATTAACATATTAATAATATATAGAATTGGCCTCCAATCTCAGTGACTCAATGTGTCACGTGCAGACACCCCTCTTGCCATAAATACTAGTTACACAGCATTTACCTTGTATTAGACTTTATAAGTCATCTAGAAATGACTTAAAGATATTGGCAGGTATGTGCATAGGTTGCTTTAACATATAGAGGGGATTTGAGCCCTATGGATTCTGGAACCCATCCCCTATGGACACTGAAAAATGACTATATTCTACTGAAATTTACTCTCCTGTCATATTCTCCTCACTCCTTTCCTGTAATCTCCTCTAAAACAAACTACCAGCACCCAAATTCTTATCCACGGTTCTGCTTTTGTGAGCTCCAAACTGAACATATAACCTAGTTCTTTGTTTTTATTTTCATATAATTTCAAATTCAGTTTCTGATTTTATTTGGTAGAATCTAGTTGCCTCAAAGACATGTTTTTTAAAAATTACATTCAGATGTTCAGTGGTCTCTTCCTCTGAGTTGTCAGGTGAAACTCGCCCACACTCACAAAGCTCTCAGAATCTCCTTGGCTAAGCTGATTGGGCTGCGTGATCCCCAGGGGGAGACCTTCCATTGGTAACGTGACAGAGTCAGGTAATGGTTCATGTGAGCCTGCTCTGGAATTTCCCTGTGAGGTGAACATCAACACTTGCATTTTCCAAATGATGTTCAATCTTATGCAGCCAATGAAGTGGAAGAGGAGGGATCCATCCCAGATAAAGGTCGGCCCAAAGCCCACATAGGAGTCTATAATTTTTCAGTTACCCCTGTATCTGTCTATAAGCTTTTCTAGTCTCACATTTGGCTTTTAGCCAATTGAATCATCATGGCCCTTTGCCATAGCAACTATGCACGAGGGACACACCCAGGCCTTTAGAAAGTGACCTGATGTAGACCCAAGCTGAGACAGATGCTAGGGAGCCTATTAGAGTGAGGTCAGATAGCAAACTGAATTCTGATCAAAGTCCACCTTACAGTGAGCCCCGTGAGTCCTTACATACACCTTTTGGGTTATTTCCCATCCTCCCTCCATATGGCCATCCTGAGCAAGTGGCAGGGTCCTCACATTGATTTCTTGTTGTAAGGATTAAGAGGCATTGGGAAAGGAAGGGACAAGTGGGATCCCTGAAACTGAGTTTGGGGATGAGGATGTGAATTGATCTGTTGAGAGGTGAGTACTTTGTATCTGGTCCTTATGCCCCTGAGAGGTGGGGCCTTTCTCTACTCAATGACTTCCTAGGACTGTCGCCTGACTTCTTTGCAAGGCTACTCCAGTGCTCATGATCTGGGTTCCTGGGCTGATAATGGAATAATGCCTGCGTCATCTCTCACGGTAAGGCTAGCTCCTGCCACTACTCAGAGCTTATTCTGCCAGTTGAAAAGACCGATGTTGTTCCTTAAATGTTAAAGAAAGAAAAATAACGTGTGTCATGTGTCAGGGACATAAAAAGAAGCTAGAGATAGGCCAGGTGAGAGAGCTAGGGTTGTCAGGGAAGGTCTGGAGATACTTGGTAAGGAGCCATTTGAACAGAGACTTTCATGGAGTGAGTGGGCAAAAGCAGTGTATCTGGAAAATCACTTCAGGCAGAAAGCATGATAAGTACAAAGGCCCTGCCACCTAGGAAAGGAGGTCAGCAGTACGAGCAGGGGGCGAGAGGGAGGCAAGGCCAGGGGTTGAACTGAGGGCCAGATCAGGCAAACAGTGGGCAAGGACTTGGATTTTACTCTGTCCTAAATGGAAACCATTGGAAATTTCCTCAACAGGGAGGGATGTGATTTGACATAATCTCTGAAAGCATCTTCCCAAGAATTATATAAATAATAGGCCACAGAGGCCAAGAGTAAAAAAACAAGACGACTTGTTGGGAAGCTCCAGCTGAGAAATAAGGATGGCTTAGGTATCAGAAGTTGAGCACTGGCGGTATTGACAGCCACCACATTCAGGACCCAATCCCAGGGAAAACTGATATGAACTACTGAGTGTGGGCTAAGAGAAGGCAGGAAGAGTCAAGTTGACAAGCTAAATGTGCTTGATGTTAAGATCTTGTTGGAACTTCTGGGTTTACATATTGTGAGGAGAGACTAGACCTGGATGTTCAATCTATGAGAGAATTCCTAGAGGAAAAGCAAAGCAGTGAAACCATATAGCTGAGCTGTGGACCCTGAACTCAGCCTTAGTCAAAGCCAAAGCCACATCTGGTACAGGGGTCCCTGTTCTGAAGCCATGGTTGTATGGTGGTGTTGACCTCCATACAACGAACTATTAAAATCAAGTTCTGACAAATGAACGGATTATCTAGCAGATAATTTATGAGAAACAAGAAAAAAACTGTAGTTATTTTAAAAAGTCTGTTTAGGTGTGCAAACATTTTGTTAAATATTTTCTCTCAGCCGGGCGTGGTGGCGCACGCCTTTAATCCCAGCACTTGGGAGGCAGAGGTAGGAGGATCATCATGAGTTCGAGGCCACCCTGAGACTACATAGTGAATTCCAGGTCAGCCTGGACTAGAGCAAGACTCTACCTCAAAAAAATTTTTTTTTCTTTCTTTCATTTTTGTAGGATTTAGTAAGTCTGGCCAGGGAACCTATGGATAGAGTATGGGTCGAATTCATCCTAATACTGGATAGCACCTGGCCACTGTGACATTTTCTGATTCTACCATAGTTGTAAATGTGAGTACCTATAGTATCCAACATGGGTCAAGCAGGTATTCAAACAGTAGAGAAAGCCCAGATCTTTGGCAAATTGGAGCGTAGTTAACCACGGAAAGATCACAGAATAGTAGTAATTCAAACTCCTTCTCATGAGATGGAGAACTTCTCTCTGGACAACTCCTCTCATCATAACTGGGCTTCTTGGAGTATGTGAACAGCAACACCAAACTTGGGAAATCTTCAGATCCAGAACTCAAGTCACTAGCTCTGTTCTTAGCTCAGGATCAGCAAAGCTCAAGAGAAAGACAGGGCTTCTCCTCAAAGTCCCTTCATTACGGAAGAATTACAGCACAATGGTTTTTTTTTTTGTTTTTCCTTTCTTATTTTGGCATAATTTCAGATTTCAGAAAAGAATAGAACAAACAAAAAAGAAGTATAGAAAAGATCAGCAAAAAGACTCAACTCACAAGGACACGATACTTTCCGCATCCTGGGGTGGTACATCAGTTACTTTTCTCACTGCTATGGAAAATACTTGACAGAAGAAACTTAAGGAATGCTTCATTTGGTTCAAGAAAAAGATACAGACCATCATGGTGGCAAAAGCAAGAGGTAGCTGGTCACATGAATTCTGCAGCTAGAGAACAGAAAGATGAACATTGGTTCTCAGCCCATTTTCTCCTTTTTGTTTAGTCCAGGACCCCAGCCCATAAGACAGTGCTGCCCATATTTAGGGTATGTTGCAGTCAGCCACACGCCGCTGGGATGAATCTTCAAACCAGGCACAATTTGGGGGAGTAAAGTATTTATTGAAACTACAGATTGAGGGAAAGTTCCAGCAAAAGAGGCTGGCCCTCTTTCACAGGTTGGAGCAGAGAGAAAAATCCATCACCTACAACACACACACACAACAGGGAACAGGCAGGAGGGCCAAGGAGAGAATCTTTTACATAGGCTTAGGGTGGGGTCTTGCAACCCTTCCCAAGAGTTAATTGCTCCTGAGTCTCTGGAATTTCCTTCCTGCATGGCCCACACAGGAAAGGATGTTTACTTCTACCTTCTTTGAGCTTCCTTACATCTTGCCCCTTGCTGAGAGGTTGCCTTCCTGTAAACATCTTCAGAGACCAGGTCAAGTTGACAACAAAACTTAACCATCATAGGGTATGTCTTTCTTCCTCAGTTAAATCTCTCTGGCAAAGTCCACACAGATACAAGATACAAGCAGAAGTATGTCTCCTCATTGATTCTAAACCCAGCTGAGCTGACAATGAAGATTAACCATAGCAAAATTGCTAGAATGAAAAAGGTGGACAATAATAAATGTTGGCAAGGATGTACAGATACTGTAGCCTTCACATACTACTAATTTGGCATTTTAGCAAACGGCCCATTATTTTCTCAAAAGGGAAAAGATAGAGTTGCCATATAATCCAGTCATTTCACTCCTACATATACACCTAGGAGAAATGAAGACCAATGTCCACGTGAAAATTTGTGTATCAATGTTCATAGCAGAATTATTCATAATAGCCCAAAAGTGGAAGCAACTCAATTATCTACCAACGGATTGGGTTCAGATTGTGATTAATCTAGTCAATGTAATATTATTCAGTAATCAAAATAAATAAAATACTGATATGATCTACAAACTTTGAAAACATTATGCTAAATAAAAGAAGCCAGCCACAATAGACTAACTACATATTGTCTATTTCCGTTGATATCAAATATCCAGAACAGGAAAATCTCTAGGGACAAAATTAGAATTATCTTTTGTGATAATGAGAGCTTTGAAAAGTATAAACAGGTCAGCTATTTTGAAGAATGTGCTTCAGTTTGGATTGACTTAACATTTCCTTGTGACTCTGTCGGAGTACAAAGAACCAAAGGGCCTATGGTATCCTATGACGTGTTTAAGGTGGCACCCACCTCATTTCTTCATTGTGTTCCCCTTTACACTTCCTAAGCATCTTGTAGGGCACAAGAACTTCTGGTCAGAGAATCTCCAAGACCCACAAGTTTAATGAGAAGTGAGGGAACCTGGCCCATTACCCGATCTTTCCTTCTGAGAAGCAAGGCCAACTTTAATTCTGAATGTGAGCAGAGCAGACAGAGCAGGAGACCCTCTCTGCTCAGCTGGGGTCAGTAGTTAGCAGGATGCTCCTGTCTGCTTTGACACTGAGCACCCACACAGTTGCCTTGCATTCCTCGCCCCCTACCCTCGTCCTTTGCCCTCTTTGGAAATAACAACAGCAACAAAAAAACATCAATGCCCAAATTTATCTCTAGTAGAAAACAAGTCATTGAACACCTCCCCTGTAGCATGACAGGAAGGCTTTCTGGACACTGATATCCATCCCAAGCTGGATTGTTGCTCCCCTGTCTCCCATTTGCTGTGATGCTGTTGTGGTTTGAATGGGAAATGTCCCCTATAGTTAGTTCATGTTTGAAGCCTGGTTTTCCAGCTGATGCTCGAGCTCTATTTTGGGGAGACTATGGAGCCTTGAGGAGGTGAGATCTCGCTGGAGGAAGGAGAGTGGCAGCCTGGCGCCCGTTTTTGGTGCCCTCTCAGCATCCCGGATTGCTGTAATGGGAGGAGTCCTCACTACATGCTTCACTGCCAGAAATGCTGCCTTCCTGCTATGATGGGCCAAAACTCTTCTGAAACCATGACGTCAAATCCGACTTTCCTCTTTAAGTAGTTTCTGCTAAGTACTTTGGTACTCAGTTTAAGGTCCACAGTGTGAAGACTTTTGCCCCTGGCTACAGCCCCAAGGTCAAACAAGTGTCCACAAATTGACATTTGCAGCTGGACAGGTGAATGAGAGAATGAGCAGTTAACACGCACCTTGCTTCTCTTACCTGAACCCATTGCCTGTTGTTGGCTAAGTAACATCCTCTTCCTTGCCCTCCAGGGGGACCCACACCTAATCCCAGGGGCCTGCAAATGCTTCCTTCTATATAGGGCAAAAAGACTGTATGGATGTGATTCAACTCAGGGTCTTAAAATGGGTAGATTATCCTCGAGTGTTTGTATGGGCCTGAGGAGGCAGGGCAGGCAAGGAAGAGGGTGAGGTGAGAATGGGGCCAAGGATGGAGGAAGGTAGCCATGATCCGGGGAATGTTCACAGCCTCTAAAGCTCAGAAAAAAGAAAAAAAAAAAAAAAGCAAAGGACAAACTCTCCCTGGAGCTTCTAGAAGGAACCAGCCCAGCAGATCCCTTGATGTTTGGACCTTCAAGACCCATTTTGAATTTTGATTTCCAGAATTGCAAGAAAACAAATCTACATTATCTTAAGTCACTGCATTCGTGGTAGCTGGCTAGAGCTGCAGTAGGGCATTCACACACATGTCAAACATCACTGAGCTCCTGTGGTGTTCAACTGGTACTGAGACCTATGCTGAGGTTCGTGACCTTCTCAGAAGCTATTATCGGAATTCAAAACTATGTTTGGCATCGTGATGACATATCCCATTATTCGAGAAGGAATGAGCCCCAGAGAAGTACTAGAAAGAGAAAATTATTGATATGTAATAAAGGATTCAAAGAAATATTTTTTAAAAAAGGAATTTGTCTCGGCTTTCTTAGCTCTGCTATTCACAGAGAAGGCCGATTTAATTTACTAAAAGATAATATCAGGGTTTCATAACCATAGATTTGTTAACATCCCCGCACAGGTATAGTGATCCTGTGATATAAAGCTACACAAAGACTTTCTGAAATGTTATCAGATCCCTCTGGAAAGAAAAGAACCTGTTAACTTGGTGCAGCAGGCTGGAGTTATGGAAGCATTCTGGGCAGAGATGATGGTCCTGTGTGGCCCATACAGCCTGTGCTGTGCTCAGTGATTACATCCAATTGCTGTCTCCTCAGGAAGAATCAGGGCATAGCTCATCTCAGGCAACCAGAGGGGAGGCGGCCCTTCAGCTGAGCAGGGGCAAGGGGGTCTGTTCACAGCCATTGTCCCCAGTTCAGATAAGTTGCTGAGGCGTGACTGCTCAGAAGTGATCCTCAATGACTCAAGTGTCACTGTGGTCTGAGCGGACTAAAGGAGGCTTGGATAATCGAAATTTCTGCCCCATCTTCAGTGAAAAGATGCTGTGAAGACCAAACAGGGTGGTATTACTGAAAATACTTGGTCCAAGGAATTATGAGTTACAGGCTTGCAACCATTTCTACAAATCATAATGAACTTGGGGGTTGGGAGACAGAGAGAGCAGTTATAGAAAAGGAAGGTCTCCAGGGAAGGGGGTCTCTAGGGGGTGCTCAAACAAGTAAGGCACTTAAGCCACAAAATTTAAGAAGACATTGGGTTGTCTAGGTCCAACCTTGGATTCTGAGGTTCAAGTCGTGGCTCTATAGTTATTGGCTAAGTGAATTGTGGCGAGTTATTTTCTGAGCCTCGGTGACTCATTTGTAAAATGGGCCTCTTTATGGGGCCTGGGAGAGATCGATGTCCAGTGTCAGGTACTTAGCTTAGTAGCTGATACACAATGAGTGCTTTCGATATTGCCAAAAAAGTGACTTTTATTTCCATTACCGTGAATGGTAGTCTGAGAGGATTTGAGATGTTAAAACTGTGTGATCAACAAGAGACAACTAAACGAAAGGAGAGCTTTATTGGCAAAGGATCACCGCTCACTGCGCTTCCTGGGAAACAGCAAAAGGAAGGCTGGGCTTCCCGAAGGAAAAGAGCCCCCAGTCTCTCTCCAAGCCTCTCATTCTCTGTTTCCTCCACATTTGAAATCCAGCCCCAGATGCCTTCTCGCTAGTCTCTGGACATTGTCTTTCTCCCCATTCTTCAAAGATTCTACTTGCTTCTCCCACCCATTGTTGGGAGACCTTTCACAAGCCTGCATTCTCCAGCCAGCGCTCCTGGCCTCGGAGATGTTACGGAGTCCACAGACAAACGGGGCTGCCAACTTTGCACACTCAACAAGTCCTCTCGGAGGACAATTAAGGCCAGAAGATAAATATTGACACATTAGACTATTTCCTTGTTTATTTTCTGTTGATTGTCAGGGCAATCTGATGGGGCAAAATTCCACTTTTCTGATAACTGATTCTTGGCTAATAGAAACAAATAAAGTCAAGGCTTGTGTCCACAATGGATTGGGCAGGCCCATTGTGCAGAACTGCTAATCGGATTAAATGAACTCCCAGCGCTGTTTGCAGACACCCAAAGTCCCCTGGACATTTTCTACATCTGAAGGGTACCCAACATGGTGGCTCCCTTGCTGTTGAAATCAAATGGGGAGGTACAATCAATCAGAGATTGTCTCCTAGTGAAGAAAGTGTAGGTGTGACGGGAAACACTGTAGAATCCTCGCAATTAAGTGGACAGGCAGAGAAATCAGTTCTGGCTAGGGAGCTACAGAAACAGTGTTCATAATTTTCATTTAAAAAAAAAAACTGGTAACGAAAGAGAATAGTAGACATGTAAACTAGACCCGCACATCTCTGAGAAAACCAGTCTTGTCAAAGTCATTTTTTCTCGAGCATCCTGGGGGGCGATGCATCTTTCTGATTCTGCCAATTTATCTAGAAAATATTACAATTTAATCTGTGTTAATAAAAGACCAACAGGGTAACAACGCCTGGGGTTTTATGTGTCTGGCTGGCTTCTATTAGCATTTAAATCTGCATCCATTACATTAGTCTCTTAAAATAAACACAAACATTTATGCGAGCGACAATTCGAGTTAGCCTTCGTCAGCCTTAAATAATGTCACTCAACTCGGCATTTGGACCAAAGCCCGTGAATCATGAGGTATATTTTTGCCTACAGTCTGATAATTTTCAAAGCTATTGGCAACCTGGGAATTTTCCTTCCTTATCACCAGGGCTCAGCTAACTTCACTAAGACTAATCAGGCCGGGAATCATTCATTCAAGGATTGCATGATCATGTTTTTCTTTAGCTGTGACAGCTGCCTCAGCCACATTAGCAATGCAGATTAGCCAGCCTAATAGGTTAATGCAGAACACGCGAAAATTAGGTTTAATCCCCAGTGAAATAATCTAACATTTTCACATTTCTTGATGTTGGGATAGAGACATTGCTGGTGACTCAATTAGGTGTAATATAGATCAAAGCAAATTTACCTTCTGGCTGAACCTTCCCATAGTTTAGACAGAAGAATACAGCAAGGGCCTTTTGCTAATTGGTGAATAGCTGTCGGGGAAAATTGTATTAGGAATACTAGAGTGTGTGCAGAATTCTTTGGGTCTAGGATAGATAGACAACTGACGTATTTTGCAAATCTCCACATCTAGCACTTTGCTGTGCTTTCTGATGGTGATGCAGCTCGGAGCAGATGCAAACACTTTGTGTACCAACACATTCATCCTTGGGGCATAAGTGCATTAAATGGGAACACACACACACACACACACACACACACACACACACACACACACACACACAATGGCTCTCCATCCACACCTTCTTCCTGTTCTGTCCAGGAGTACCACAATTGTGCTCTGAATGGGCCTGCATTGTGCAAGAGAAAGAAAGAGAACAAGAGGGCGTCTAATGTTTTCATTCTGGCGAATAGCATATCAGACACACATCTCTTTCAATCATAAAGAGAAGGACACAAGAAATGACATGCCCTCAGTTGCCAAATTCTTTTTTTACCTTGACATCTTAATTCTGAATCCTTGTGTGTGGTCAAATCAGTCTACTATAGGCAACCAATCAAGCAATTATTTCTAAATTATATTTGCCCAACTCCTATTGATTGGCCATTCTTTTCTTATTGGGTTAGCTCATTAATTCTGAGCAGCTCGTTTATTATGCCTTCCATGTCATTTTCCTTGCGCGCCTATCTGCTCCAGCCAGCCTGCTGATGTTCCAAGATGCCGTGGAGAGGGGGGAGAAAACGCGACCAGCCATCTACGCATTGTCTCCTCTAGCAATTACAATTCACATTGCTGATTAACTTTGATGTGCAAACTAATGAGATAAGACAAGTTATCAAGGCGGGCCTGATCGTCATTCCATTTATACAGCATTTGCCACCGGTGAATGACAAAAAAGTAATAAAGACATATCTGACAGCAGGCTGAGGCGGAGGCAGGTTTCGGTTCTGTCGCCGGTGCTCTGCCCTTCTCGTGGTCTATCTGAGACACGTCAGAATTAGCTTAATAATGAAAACACTTCATCGAAAGGGACACATGTTTACATTAAAATCACGACGTGATGAATTGATGGCCGAGATTTTTATGCCTTCTTGAGTCTAAACAACAAAGGATAAAAAAATGTGTGCTAGGATTCACTAAATCATTTAGGAGAAAAATTCAATTTAAGCTATTATACTTTTCCTGGAGCGTTTCCTCCTGTTTATGGGTAACAAATGTCGGTTTTTGGAGGGAGGGGAAGGGGACGTGGGAAGAGCAGGAATGATTTACTTTACTAAGATGGTAATAGGCAGATAAACAGAAGTACAATATGGGCTAAGCTAACGAACACTATTCTCAGGGTAATAACTTTAAGCCGTGGAGACGTACTGGAATGACATTTCTGGCTGTACATTTTTTAAAAATAAGTTCTCTTATTTTCTGAACCTTGAAAATTGCAACCCTCTTTCAGATCAATTGCGCCTGTAGCATCTGATTATTAAGATTAAAAGAACAAACGCAAAGCATTTCTCTACATATATACGGTTTTCTCCCCTATCAAGTTAACAAGGACAGACCAATATGACACTGGAAATGTGAATTTTCTTTGGATACAATATTTGGGAATGAGCATTAGATATTAAAAAGAGACACACTCTTCATTAAATTGGTTAAGTACAATGGTTCCACATGAGCTTTGATGAAATTCTCTGCATTCATGCGGCTAAAAGAATGTGGATGCCTCCACAGCATCTTGGTGACGTTAGCCTTACAATATGAAAGCAAGCCAAATGCTGATTGTTTTTTATAGCTAACACCGCTTTCCCAATGAGTCATTCTGTTATTTTGATTAAGCCATTTCCAACAACTTCAGAGAAAAGCTAAATCGTCCCCTATCCTACAAGAAACTTTATTCCAATGTGTGTGTGTTTATTCTGTTTTTCATACATAATTACCATAGCACATTATTCTATTCAATTATTATGAGGAAAGCCAGAATTAATAGCAAAAAAAAGTGCTGGCATATGTTTTAAAAATAAAGCATACCACACACACACACAAACAGGTGGTAGGTTTTTATTTCCTCTAGTCAAATATGATTTAAATTTGATTTGAAATATTTTAAGGTGACTGTCCACAAAGACCATTTCTAGTCGTATACTTGGGCATTTTGAAAAGGAATACATGAATAATATCAGCATCTACTATCAAAACCTCTCTCTCCCTCTCCTCTAATACTCCCCCCCATACAACCATCACAAATAATATCCACCATAGTAGCAAAGAAAAAACACAAAATTAACACACCTATGTGTCTTGAGGCTCTGATAAAGAAACTTGTCATGGCTGATGAAAGTTAACCAAAATAATGGTTCAAAGATGAAGAAATAAATGAATACTTCCGGGAGGGATTAAGTTTAAAAGCTCTTCTCAGAACCCAGGATGAATCCCATATATTAGATGACGCTATGAAAGTACCTGTGTAAGAGTTAAAAGTACAAGTTCAAAGTCGACCCCAAAGATGGTTTGCTAATGATGAGTTTCGTTGATAAAATTCTCCTGTAATACAAGGAGTGTGCAAATGGGATCCCCCTCACCTAAACAGAAGAAACTGTACTAGAAAACGAGTTTCCAGTTTTGACATAAGTCACAAAATTAAATCCATCTGAACAAGAGCTGACTCCCCTTACCCTCTTGCCCCCCTCCCCCCAGGCTTCTCTTTTAACCCATTTCTCTCTTGAATTCTCTCCTGGTTATGTTTACCACTCAATTCTAATGTTAATTAGAGACACACACATCCGTATTAGTAACCCACGTTTTCATTAGAACAGCACACCCTGCCAGATGAAAAACCCAGGAGTGTCTGCCTGTGAGCCAACAATGCAGAGATGGCTGTGTTATTGAACGCACATATCTAGCATTCTTCCCTGCCTGGTGTTAATTTTCCCTTTCTATGTACTCTTATTATACTATCTCTAACATGGGTGGCGTATTCCTTTTTAGTCTATTTCTTTAATCTATTTTAATAAATAATTACAGGCAGGCTGCAGAATTTATTCATTCCAGAGGGCTACCTTCTTCACATTTTTTCCCCCAGAAGCTGCAGCTCAAGGAGACATGGTGATAGCCAGGGAGGCCTGGAATCCCTTCTACACAATGTCATTATGAGCCCCCATTTAAAATGGAAAAAAAATGTATATTACACTTAAAAGCTATACAAGGTTAGCACCTCTTCCTAGGAATGCCTGACAACAAGGACACTTGGATTCCACATTCAGAGAAGAAGATGAAGGAAAAATGAAAGAAAAGAGAATTCACTACAAAATATTTTAAAGATGTTATTCTCTACAAGTCCCTCGTCAGAAGAATAATAAGACTCACACCCTTTGTCTTCCCTACAATGGGGAATAATTTTTCTTCACTGGGTTGTTTGAGAATTTTCTTCCTAAACCAATTAATTTACTTTTGTGAGTGCAGCATTGGAGATTTTTGTTATTAGTAATAAAAGCAAAAAAAGACCTGGTCCTCTTTCTCACGGAGCCTTGAATATACTTATACACCCCAATATATGGATCTAGTTGCTCACAGAATGGAATCTCCTCACCAGCCTTGATGACCCTCATCCTACAAATATAGGCTAGCATTCAGCTGAGCCTGTAACTGAGTATTTTTCTTCTTCTTCTTTTTTTCCCCCAAATCCTCTCATAGATGTACACTGGGTGCATTTTATGGATGAACTTCACTTCTTCAAAATCAGATTTACCCCCTCTCCTTCACACACAGAGGATGATCTGTAGCAGGAAAGTAACGTCATAGCTTAGCTGCTCTGTGGGTTTGTAAGATTTCTCTTTGGGGCACTGGGAATAAATTCCTTCATGAAGTGCTTGTTTGCTTGAAGTGTGCTGCTGACTAGTTCTCCCAATATGGATCCTTAAATTTGTTCGCTGAGTCCCCTTCACATAAATGACTTTGCTGAGGAAAAAAGAAGGCTAGCTTTGAATATATATATATATATGTGTGTGTGTGTATGTATGTATATATTTATATATTTCAGTCTTGACTAATGTTTTATTTAAAACAGTTATAGCATACCTTTTGATTTGGAGCTTAGAGTAAATAATATTTGTACATCTGAAACATACTCAAGACAAATGAAAAGGCTCTACATGCTTTTGTGTGAGATGCTGAAGAGCCCTACAAACTTGAAAGGACTGCCTCAATTAAGCTCATCTTCATCTGGAAAAAAAAAGTAGCAACGGAAAGCTGAATATATTAGATAATACACACTTGCCGAACAGCATTCTTGCAGCTATTTTGTTTTATAAAAAAATTTTTTTAAGGAGAAAAAAAAAGAGAGAGAGAAATATTCTTGATAACCAATCCAAAGCTGGCCTTAGTGTCACTTGATGTTAATTTTGTTTGAAACTGTTCAACTAACTCTAAATAGATATCCATATTCAACAAAGATGTAATTAATGGCAACGTTTCCTTCGGCTTTAAGACATATAACAAGCTGCAAAGTACAAAAAAGATTTTGATGGGAACTAATTTAAGGACAAAGGGTTGACCTCTCGCATTTCATTAAGTAAGCGGAGGGAGGAAAACGAAGAGTGACAGCCCTCATCCTCGTTCATTTCAAGCAGGCAATTTCAAAATGCAAATCACAATCTGCAGATGTTGGAGGCCGATATAGATAGTTTTAAATATCATTTGTTCAATTTAAGTACATCAGACATTTGAATTTTAAATAAAAATCAAAACCAATTTTGGGATTCATTTTTAGTCAGGGAGTGAATGTATTCATGGTGCATTGAAGGTCTTTAGGTTAGCTATGTTTTCAAGTGTCTGAAACTATTCTTGTAAACCATTAATTTTATATATTATTTCCAAAACCTTTTAATGGAGAAGCTCCATTAAGATACACATTATTCCTCATTATTGTACCGAGTGAGAAGCGCTGCATTTTGAGTATGGAGTTGAGAAGGATAAAAGCAATCCTACAAATCAGACCCCGATTCATGCATGGCTTCCGATTCCTTGCGCGCCGACTCTACAGTTGGCTGCAGGCGGCACTGTAATCAAGTCTCAGAGGTTTTGCTTTGCTTTTGTAGAGATCATGCATCGGGCAAGAATTAGATTAAGCATATTACTCCTTTTGGAATCCTGACCTTTCCTACCTCCGCTCTGGCATTATTATTATTATTATTATTATTATTATTGTGCTTTTATATAAATGACTGACCACACATTTTCCTGTCCCTGTTCCCCCTTCAGTAGAACATAAGCTCCCAGAAAGTTAGGCTCCTCAGCTGTTTTATCCAGTGTGAAATCCTGTATGGATTTCTGCCCTGCCCAATATGGTAGCCTCTAGTCACATGTGGCTATTTAAATTTAATTTAAAATTAATTAATATTGAACTAATGACAAATTCAGTTCTTCAGTTACAGTAGCCAAGTTTCAAGTGCTCAGGACCACATGGCCTGGTGGCCACCCCAGTGGACAGAGAATGTTGTCATTACTAGAGAAAATTCGACTGGCCAGTATTGGCCCAGCGGTGCTTTACATACAGCAGACACAATAAATCTCTGTTGAAATTCAATTTGAAGGCCCAGAAAAGACTATTTCCAAGGATACGAGATGTCTGTAAGTTTCTCCCCATGTGGTATTCCACAGGGCTCTCAGCATGTTGTTGTACGTGATTCACGTATTCCATCAGAGAGGGTAGATGTGCGCCTCATGGTTTGGTTTTGATTTGTTGTGAGCACAAAGACCATGCAGTGAGCTTTCTCGTCTTTTTGTGTAGTTTATGAGGTAGGCTAGGGGAAATCCCACCAAACCCAGTTTTAGTTGATAAATGAAGACTTGAGGTATTAACCCCTACAATGAGAAGCTGAAGACTGTCTTGGAAACCCTGCTTTCTTACTCAGCCAGGTTTCCCTAACTAGCATAACCATGACATGGGTACCCACAGATATTTTGGGTAAAGACACTTGGTAAATCTCTCATTGAAGTAAGTAATAACATTAAAAATAGCCTAAATTTGGTGACCACTGAGGAGACTCAAAACTCATCAAAGTGCTGAGAAGAGAGAAGGAAATGGCCAACACAAAGTGAGACATCTCTGTCACACCTTCCAAGGCTCAGAGGCCATTGCAGAAGAGGTGGTGGAAGGAATGTAACAGCCAAAGGAAGGGGAGGAGTGCTTTGTAATGCTGTCTTCCAGAAACAAAGTAGTAGTGGCATTCATGATCTTACAGTGGCTGATGCTGCCTACATAAAATCTATATATAGCAGGAGGGAAAAATGATGACATCAAAATAGAGCAGGGATTATTTAGAAAAAAAGATGGAATTAAGTGATGGGGGAGATGGGAAAAAGTAGATCAAAGAAGGGTGGTGGAGGGGGGTTATGATCATGGCATATAGTCTATATGTATGGACATTGTCAATAAATTTTTTTTTCGAAGTAGGGTCTCGCTCTAGCCCAGGCTGACCTAGAATTCACTATGTAGTCTCAGGGTGGCCTTGAACTTACGGCGATCCTCCTACCTCTGCCTCCTGAGTGCTGGGTTTAAAGGCGTGTGCCACCACGCCTGGCCCCCAATTTTTTTTTAAAGTTAAATAAAATAGCCAGAATTCACTTCCACCACTGTGACCACCACTTATTAAATTTGACTGACCTGGCCCACACATGAGTGTTTTACCATATGCTCCTGTTTATTCCTGACAATAGTATTGTTGTCATGGTTTGGATCTTAAATGTGACCCTTTGGTTCATGTTGGATTGATTGCTTGGCCCTAGCAAATGGCACTATTGTTGTTGGGCCATTAGAGTTTTATTAGGGGCAGACTTTAAAGGTTGTACCTGTCCCTGATTCCTGTTATGCTTTCCACCTAGTCTGCTGTGATGTGAACGTTCTCTACCACGTTGCCACCACCATGAAATGAGCTGCTCCTTCATGCTTCCCTCACCTTGGTGGACCAAAACCCTCCGAAACTGTGAACTGAAATAAATCTTTCCCCATTTAAGTTATTTCTGTTAGATGTTTTGCTCTAGTGATGTAAAAATAAATAATACATGCTGTAATGTAGACAATGCTTTCTCAAACTTGTACTTGATGAGGGCATGGCTGAGATGCATGAAAGTGCTATGCTTTCATCTAGACGAATAGCTCTTCAGAACTCGGAACTGCATTGAGAATGATGGTGGCCTCAGTCTGCAGTCAAATCTACTTGGGCTACCTTTAGCCATCTTGTCATCCTTTCTTCTCTTACATAGCAGATTTTATCATATAATCAGATCTAATTGGGCACAAGGAAACGTTCAACTAATGTATTTGGTGCCAGGATGTAGAAGCAAATGAAAATCCAGGGGCTGGGGGGATGGTTCATTGGTTAAAAGGTCTTGCTTGCAAAGCCTACCAGCTTGGGTTCAATTCTCCAGCATGCATGTGAAGCCAGATGCAAAGTGGCACATACATCTGATGTTTGTTTGCAGCAGTAAGAGATCCTGGTATGCCCATACACACACATGTGTGTGTGTGTGTGTGTGTGTGTGTGTGTGTGTGTGTGTGTGTGTACACAGATGAGCAAAATAAAGGAATATTCATTTGGAACTCCAAAGGGCTTGTGGGAAGTGACAAATAGATTAGGAGGCTGAGAGCACAAAGGAAGGTGAGGATGGGAACGCAGGCATCTTCCAGTTTTATACCTGTGCTGTACTGCTTGTTACTGGGTGGGGGTGAGGTTAGTTATTATGATGGGAGAACATAAGAGAATACTTACAATGAGAGGAGGAATTTGACTTATATAAAAAAAATGGGCAAAATGTACTCCTACTACCAGGCTCTATACTTGCTGATACTTTGTAGCATTATGGCACCTTAGAATCAAGATTAGTGTGTGTTTTACTAAGTACCCCACAAAGGCAATGACTATGAAAACAGAAGTCAAAAATGGAGTGGAAATTCACTTAGAAATATAGCTCTAAGCTCTCGAGTATCTTTGTCCATACTTGTTGTAGTCAGCATTCTAGTTGCTGCACAGAAAGAACCCAAACAAAAGCAACTTGTGGAGGAATGGGTATATTAAGCTTACGGACTCAAGGGGAGACTCCATCCTGGCTGGGAAGATGATGGCATGAGCAGAGGGGTGGACATCACCTCTGTTACAGCACTGCAAACAATGGCAGGAAGGTGTGCCAAATACTGACAAGGGGAAGCTGGCTTATAATTCCCATAAGCCCACCCCCAACAATACAGCTCCATAGAAGTTGTAAAATCCAAACTGCCATCAGCTGAGGCATCATTCAGAACACATTCATTCGTTTGTGGGGGACACCTGGATCAAACCATGACAATACTCTTTACCATTGAACTGGTTGAATAGATACAGAATGAACCACCACAAATGTTAGTAAATAAAACTTCCAATCTATACATAAAAGGGTAAGGAACAAGGAAGGGTCCATGGGAATGTGGGATTCATGACTACGGGGACCCGATCTCAGCTCCTAGGGATATTAGTTACAGGGGTTATTTCTAAGCAAGAAGTAGAATGGCTCAATTATTCTTGAGGACTTATAAAAAAGACAAACTAAAAATGGATACACACACACCTATCCATATAGACACTTGTAAACCCTTCTACCATGGCTACATGTTCTAAGCCAAAATACAGGTTTCCTGGTCAGATGTGATCAATAACTAGGCTAATCTGCATGTGAATGACAGGTGGAGAGACACTTTGTATTCTGAGTATGTAGAAATCTGCAAAGAGTAGCTTTTTCTTTCTCCAGAAAACACAGGCATTAAGATTTTGTTATGGGGTTGGGGGTATAGCTCAGTTAGCACACTGCCTGTCTAGCATGTACAAGGACCTAGGTTTAATCCCCAGCATGGCATAAATTGAGCATGGTTTCACTTACCTCTAATCTTAGCACTCAAGTGGAGACAGAAGGATCAGAAGTTCAAGGTCATTCTCAGCTATACAAGACTAGCCTGAGCTACATGAGATCCTATCTCAAAAACAAAACAAACCAAAGTGCTAAGAAGAGGTGACAGTGGAGTATTTAGCACTGAGAGATCTCTATCACACTCTCCAAGGTTCAGGGGCCATTGTGGAAGAGGTGGCAGAAAGAATGTAAGAGCCAAAGGAAGGGGACAAGTGCTTATAATGCTGTCATCCAGACACAAAGGGGCCTTGATATTCATGACTTCATAGTGGCTGATGCTACCTACATAAAGACCTGCATAATGAGAGGGAAAAACGATGACATCAACATAGAAGAGAGGCCAGGCGTGGTGGCGCACGCCTTTAATCCCGCACCCAGCAGGCAAAGGTAGAGGATCGCTGTGAGTTCCAGGCCAGCCTGAGACTACAGAGTGAATTCCAGGTTAGACTGGGAGAGAGCGAGACCCTACCTGGGGGGTGGGACAAAAAAAAAAAAAAACCCAAAACAACAAAATAGAAGAGAGACTAGGTAGAAAGAAGGGATTCAGTAGAAGGGGGAGTTTGGAGGGGGAAAAAGGGAGTGGTGGGAGGGGATTATGATCATGGTATGTTATCCATTTTTATGGAAGTTGTCAATAAAAAGTTAAAATTAAATGTTTAAAACCAAACCAAAACAAACATGTTCTGTCTTGATTAAACACAAGTCAAAATTTTTATAGCCACAAATTAGAGTTCAAATATAATGTTTTCATGCATGAAACAGCACTTTTAAAAAAGCTATTTTTATTTATTTAAGAGAAAGAGAGAGAGAGAGAGAGAGAAAGAGAGAGAGAGAGAGAGAGTATATGGGCATGCCAGGGCCTCTTGCCATTGTAGACAAACTCCAGATGCATGTGCTACTTCGTGTATCTGGCTTTATGTGAGTACTGGGGAATTGAACCCAGACTGGCAGGCTTTTGCAAGCAAGCACCTTTAACTGCTGAGCCATCTCTCCAGCCAGAAAACAGTACTATTTAAATCAGAACAATCTCATAAAATTGGGATAAAGGCCTCATAGTTCTTATCCATTTGAGGGTTAATTAAAACTCATCATCCTGGGGCTGGAGAGATGGCTCAGTGTTTAAAGGTATTTGCCTGCAGAGCCAAAATTCCCCAGTACCCACATACAGCCAGATGTACAAAATGGCACAAGTATCTGCAATCCATTTCTCTCTTCAATTTGGAGAAAATCTGCTACACAACACTCAAGATTATGGTGGATTGTTAGCAGGTCAAGTTGACAACAAAATTGAACCATCACAGGCGTATTCAGAAATGGAAGGAACCACTTTAGGTTGAAAATCCCACAACTGTCCTATCTCAGGGGCAGGTTTTGATTGTTTGTTTTGTTTCGAGACAGATCCTCATGTGGTCCTGGCTGGCCTCTAATTCACTACATAGCCTTCCTTGGCCTTGAACTCCTGATCCCCCTGCCTCCACTTCCTAAGTGCTAGGTTTACAGGCATGCACCATCACTCCTCACACCGTGGCACTCAATGCTGTGTTTCTGTCCCTTTCTGCTCCAGTCATTATGAAGTCTTTCTAAGCTTCATTCTACTTTCTTAATGAGTTCCATTGACTTCCTTCACTCTGGTCCTGTGCTGGTTTATCAGAACGAATCATGGAGGGATAGAGAGAAACCTGAGGATACAGGACAAGCTTTGTTCCAAGTAGACATAGACAGAATGTCTACTGGGAACAGGGGCATTCCCAGATAGCCAAGATAGCTCCCTGGTGCTGTTCTTGGCTATAATCTGTCAGCATGTTAAATTATAATTCTTCCAAGTACCTTGTGTACTTCTCTTACTTTCACCCATCTTGAGCATTAAGAGGTTTTGCACTCTATTTTGATAAAAAAAAAAAAAGATTTTTACTTATTTATAAGCACAGAGACAGAGGCCTCCAGGGCCTCTTGGACAGCAAAGAAACTCCAGATGCATGTGCTACTTTGTGCATCTGGCTTTACCTGGGTACTGGAGAATCAACCCCAGGCCACCAGGCTTTGTACTGAAGAGCTTTTAACCAATGAGCCATCTCTCTAACCCTTTATTTCTGTTGACTGTTTTGTGTCTTTCCTTCCTGCCTATGGAATGCAATGACAGTGAGGAAGGATCTATGCTTACTTCACCAATGTGGTCCATGAATGTGCAACACTTCAGCTGGAATATCCTAGACATTAAGCCAAGACTTGTTGGGTGAGTACATGAACACATTCCTTGCAACGCCACAGTATGGCTGTGGAAGGCAAGTCTTCTCTGGTTTTCTCTTGTTTTAACTTCTCAACCTTGCCCTCTCTTATCCCTTCTGTCTCCAGTATCCTCAGATCATGGCAAGTTCTATCTTCCTTCTTGGAGCAAGTTAAGTCCGAATCTTTTGTCATACACTATGATCATTGGCTTTCCTTCTTTCCTTCCTATTCCCAGTAGGCAATCTTTGTATATCTGGTTTCTGACTCAGAAGTAAACGATTCCCCTCTAGGGGCTGGAAAAAGCTCCTGGGCCTTTAGTCCTGGCACTTGGGAGGCAGAGGTAGGAGGATCGCTGTGAGTTTGAGGGCATCCTGAGACTGCATAGTGAATTCCAGGTCTGCCTGGACTAGAGCAAGACCCTACCTCCCACCTCAAAAAAAAAAAAAAAAAAAAAGCTCCCGGATTTCAAATAAAAGACTTCAGTTGTTAATACCATGTCATATTCTGAACTTATTACCTACTAGTGTAATAAGTTCACTTATTGTTGGGTGGACCCGATTTTTGTCTTTTGGCTCCAGAGTGTGCCATTACACTGTGGCTTCCTTTGACTCCGACACAGTTCATTTTTCACTGCTTTTCTTTGCATATTCTAGCAGGCAGATTCCTCTGGCCCTCCTTCCTTAGTGTGCTCCCTAAAAAGCCTGCAAGGATTCAGCTTCGTTGGGAAGCAGGTCCACATCACATCCCTCCTCCTCTCCTCAGCCACTCAAAACCTTCCCCAGGTCCTCACAGGGCAGGCACTTGCTAAAATTACAACATAGGCCAGGCCAGTCTTTGCTGATCCCTTCCTGACCTCCAAACTAAAGTGACCTTTCTAAGCTCTCTCTTCTTATCAAGCCTCCAGGATTACAAGAGATGTCCATCCTTAGCAACTCCAGGAGTTGCCCCTCACAGGGACATTTGCATGTAAAGTAAGGGAAGGGCAGTGTTGATTACTTTTAGAAATTCTCCCAGTGACATTTAAGGAGTGAGAGGCTGGTATGGAGTCAAAAGAGTGTCCTATGTCCTTCATTCCACAGCTGGGGTACCACTGCTCCTTCTCACGTGTCCCAGCTCTACAGTATAGCTGTGACCTTCACTCTGTTCTCAGCAAAATCAGAGGGTGCACCTGCACGTGGTTTCATCAACACATTGCTCTTTGTCTTTCCCAAGCACCCAGCTTGGTGCTTCTTGTGTGTGCTCCCAGAGTTTGCCAGGGGCAGAACCAATGAGAGAACACAAAAGGTCAAGAAGCCATCACATGGACCTATTTTAAAGCAATAATTGTTCCATGTTATATATCTTTGCACGTACACATACATATCTCTGTTTCTGCTCAGGCAGAAAGAAACCCTACAAAGAAGCTTAGCTGGCTATTTCCTTTTTAGGTCTCCAAATGAAAAATTCACTCAGCCAACATAAATTCTTTTTTTTTTTCCCCTCCAGGATTTTTAAAAGCCTATTCAGCTGGCTTCTTAATTGGTCAACCTGTTCTTGTCATTCAGTAAAAAAGGTTCTCCTCTTGCTTCCAACAAAGCCAAGCCTTACCAAGCCAGACCACAGTCTAAGACACAGCCATGCTTGCCAGCTCCCCTGCCTCTCTCACATGTTGGCGAACCCTGCAGATGTCTCAGGGCAAAATAAATGACTTCCAGATGTGAAGAAAAGAACTGAACACATTCATGCAGAAGTGAAGGGGGCATTGTTGGTCCTATGTTGGGGTCTCTCGGAAGGTGCAATGAACAACAAATTCATTCTTAATATGGCACAGGAAATCTCACATGGAATGTATCACCCTGCAGATAATTTCCTATTTTCCAAGCTGAGAAACCCAAAGTGAATTTCTTGTTGAGTACCCAGGCTTTTATTCTCTAGAAAGTATTTAATCGCTTACCCACTGGTTCAACTGCTCATTGGTCCCATTTAAATTTAAGAACAAAGCAAAGATTTGCAGGGTTGGCTTTATGTAAATTTCATACCTTTTTTTTTTGAGGCAGGGTCTCACTCTACCCAGGTTTACCTGGAATTCACCATGTAGTCTCAGGGTAGCCTCGAACTCATTGTTAACCTCCTACTTTTGCCTGCTGAGTGCTGGGATTAAAGGTATGTGGCACCATGCCTGGTTTATATAAATTTTATTTTATTTTATTTATTCATTTTCAAGCAGAGAGAGAGAGAGAGAGAGAGAGAGAGAGAGAGAGAGAGAGAGAGAGAGAGAGAGAGAGAATGCGCCAGGGCTACCACCTTGTGGGTCTGGTTTATTATTCTGGCTTCACTATTCAGAAGGAGGATGGGGACTTTTCTTTCCTCTCAAGGTGCCGCCATCTATAAAGTCTTATTTGGATAGGTGGTTATGAGCTATGGTGATGGTGCTAATGTGTATTCCTGTGCATAAAGCATAAATCACCAGATTCGCTGGGACCCAAGATGGCAAGGCTGAAATCAGACTCCCGCCTGAGCCCTCCTATCTCGTCCATCAGTGACATGAGTTCCTTATCTCAACCATCTATGACCTCTCAGCCCATTGCTTACTGCAAAGCCTTGAAGTCTATGAGGATTGCTGGACTGGCCCCTTGATTTTGACACCTGCCTTTTAAATAGACTGTATCCTGAGCATTCAATGACATTGAAGAAAATCTGAGCCCTAAAAAGGGAAAGTGCCTGGCTGGAGAGATGGCTTAGTGGTTAAGGCACTTGCCTGCAAAGCTTAACGACCCTGGTTCAATTCCTCAACACCCATGTAAAGCTAGAAGTGGCGCAAACATCTGGAGTTCCTTTGCAGCAGCTGGAGGCCCTGGTGCGCCCATTCCCTCTCTCTCTGTGTGTTTGTCTCTCTTCCTTCTATTTCTTTCTGCTTGCAAAAAAGTAAAAATTTAAAACCAAAGAAAGGGAAGGTGTCATGGTTTAGCACCAAGTGCTTGAATTATGGTGCCTTTTCTCAGTAATCTGGCATTAGAATTTCTCACACATGTGTCCCCAGGATGAGATTATATTTCAAGATAGTCATGCCATTTGTCTAACCCCACACAGCTGAACTTAGCCCTTATCTAAGATTCTCTCAACGTGATTAGCTCTACCATGAGCCTGTCATCAGTGTGAACCACCTTGTTTTCCATAAGAATGAGCACAGGAGTCGATGAAGCCAAGGGAGAGACCGTTATGTACAAACAGGGCCCTGCTTCACTGTCCTTGTCTTCTGGGATGACCTTGACCATTGCTTGCTCCATCTCAGTGTCCTCCTTCTACAGATATGGACTCAAGACAACACAGACTTCACTTCTTTCATGGCTGTGTCCCTTGTGTCTAAACTAGTTCCTGGACCATTGTGGGCACTCCATTCCTTTGAAAAACAAAAGAATAGAGGGAAGTTGTGATTCTTTCCTTTATGGACATCAGGAAAACCCAGGTGACTTTTATAGTCATGACTAATTGGTTGGCACATGTGTGATCAAATAATTTGGAAATACTGGCTCTACCATAGGGCAGGCATGATGCAGTCACTCATATCTGTTTAATAGAATGGAGAGGAAATTAATGTCTTCTTACAAAGGAAATAAGCCAAAGATAAAATGGCAGAACCCTAGGAGATGTATGCCAGGTTATTAATATTTTAGCACTCATACAACTGAATGTTCTTTAAAACCAATTAGGCCCTTTAAAGAAAACAACCTCTAACTATGTTCTGCAAATTAATTCCAATCACATCTTCAAGTCCATTTACAGGCAAGCTCAGTGTCCTCCCCTTCCGTCAGCTGTTGACTTTCTAAGTGTCCCAGGCAGCTGCGTGTCTGTCTGAGGTTCCCTGCAAACACTTGCCAAACCCAGGTTTCTTAAGACCGCTGACTTCTATGGTGCTCCTTGACAAAGCCTTCAATCTATGGCGACTGTGAAACCCAGGCGCCCAGCCAGGCTGCCGCAGGAGTTCAGGGAAGGCCTCTTTAAAACCATGTCACGCTCATGTGACAATGGCTCCTCTGTGTTCATTTGAACTATCCCTCCCAATTAGCAGTAATAAGTGACTCTGTAAAGATGAGCAAACACTGCGCCTTCATTAGTCCGCTCGGCTCTTGCCGCCGCCTCCCATGTCTGCATTCCCTGGGCCGCGCCAATCAGCCCGGCAAATCCCCAGAGTCTCCCTCCAATAGTGTTTCGAGAAAGCTAAACACGTCTTACTCCCAGTGAACAAGGACCGGCAAAAGGCAAATTAATGACAACCCATTTGAAGAGTTTGCTTGAAATTATTGTATTCTGCCCATCCACCGAAAAATTGATTACTCCCAGGGTAGGGGAAAAAAATCCAAATCAATAGACTAAAGCAAAATGGTCAAAAGGCATGCACCAAGCCCATTTATTTTCTCTATTCACCCTTCCTGACCACCCCTTCCCCTTTCCTCTCCCTTGCATCCCTCGGCTCCTTCTCCATCCACACACTTTTTTTTTTTTAAAAGAAATGAGATATAATTTACAGGGCAGGAGGTGTTTGGCCTTTTCAGATTAAACGCTAATGGCAGCCCAGGGATTGGTGCACAGTTAGACGTCTCCCAGATGAAGGGGGGCCTGTGCACACCTCCAGTCCCCATGTCCGTGAAAACAGTGTCTAATGTAGGGTGGGCAGCCTGACATGCCAGACAGACACACAAATTGGGCATTTGGCTCAGAAGCCAGGCACACAAAGTTAACACCCACTCTCCATTTCCAGGAGCCCTTGTGAAATAGTGATCGAGATGCTGTTCCCCAGCACAGTGGAGGCAAGATTTTCTCTACAAGTGCCCTGTGATTTTAGGGTGCCACCGGTGTTTCTGAGTCTCACCATTCTCCAGAGGAAAAAACGAGACCACTAATCATAAATGTGAGGTGGGCACGCAGGTCCACAGCTGTAGTCCTAGCTACCTGGGAGGCTGAGGCAGGAGGATCCTTGAGCCCAGAAGTTTGGAGCGAATAAACAACAGAGAGCCACCACCTCAAAAACAAAAATAAAACAAGGGGCTGGAGTGATGGCTCAGTGTTTAAGGCACTTGCCTGCAATGCCTGAAAACCCGAGTTCTGTTCCCCAGTGCCCACATCCAGCTGGATGCACAAAGTGGCAAATGCACCTGGAGACCATGGTACGCTTCTACTCTCTCTGCTTGCACATAAATAAACAAAATATTAAAATAAAATTTAAAAACCCACAAACCTGGGCTGGGCAGATGGCTCGGCGGTTAAAGGCTCTTGCTTGCAAAGCCTGTTGGCCCAGATCTGATGCTCCAGTACCCACATAAGCCTGACCCAAAAAGTCAAAAAGTGGTGCAAGCATCTGGTATTCATTTGCAGTGGCAGGAAACCTTGGCACCCCTCCCCCACACACATACAAACAC
Organism: Zapus hudsonius; assembly: GCA_004024765.1. Taxonomy (NCBI): domain Eukaryota; kingdom Metazoa; phylum Chordata; class Mammalia; order Rodentia; family Dipodidae; genus Zapus; species Zapus hudsonius. The sequence goes on along the minus strand of PVHP010018038.1, from coordinate 6,799 downwards.
ACTCACATAAATAAATTAAAAATTAAAAAGCAAAATAAAAGGTCTTGACAACTGATCTGTGGTTGTAGCTCAGTGGTTGAACTCTTTCCTGGGTTCTGACAATATGGGGTGCTCAAAGAAGCTTCTAGGTTGGCAGAAGAATCTAGTTCTTCTAATTGGCTTGCTGGTCACGTGAACATTGCCCAAGCTGGCACTCTGACTGCTTCCTACTCCTGGACACTTGTCGTTCTAGACAGCCTCTCCCCAGTCTGGCTTTCTCATCAGAACACTGCCAGTTCCTCCCACCAGAGAGATCTGCAGTGGTTAGAGTCCTTGCGGAGTTCCCCTCACCTCACTGCTGCCGCCAGAGGTGCCGGTCCTCACTGTTGAGCCTGGAGCTCCATGGACGCCCTTCTCCACTTCTAACCTCTTGCTTTTCACACTCCCAGTCCTAGATGTGATAGCTATTTCCCGAAGTTGCAACTCTGTGTTCTGTACAGCTCACATGTATCCTTCATATTTGACCTTATAGTTGCAAAGTGAATAACTATTTAGAGTTTTATCCTCTTTGTTTAAAAACAAAAAGACAGGGCTGGAAGATGGCTCAGTGGTTAAGGCACTTGCCTCCAGTGCCTAAGGCCCCGGGGTTCAATTCTCCAGGACCCACATAAGCCAGAACCACAAGGTGGTGGCCCTGGTGCGCTCTCTCTCTCTCTCCCTCTCTCTCTCTCTCTCTCTCTCTCTCTCTCTCTCTCTCTTTCTCTCTCTGTATCTCTCTGCTTGAAAATGAATAAAATATTAAAAAAAGAAAAGACTTTAGGTTGAATTAACTCCATTTCATAATTCCTGAAAGAATATGCCAGTCAGAATAAGTTAGTATGGCAAAAAAAAGTACTGCTAAAAACAAAAAAACAGATGAAATTTCTCCTTCTAGCTACTGCTGAAGACCTAAGGACGGACTGGACAAGACAAAGACATTAGCTACTAGAAAGGGAATGGAATGGATAGGCTGGAATGAGCTTAGGATAGTCAACCAAAAAAGGAATGGAAATTGGAAGGATGAAGAGAAAGGACAAACTTTCTACAATGCCTGATCATAGAGTGAGGCACTGCAAACTAAGGTAGACAAGGCCAGCCCTATTTGATGTCTGTCTCTGATCACCCATCCCAGGCTCTTGCCTTCATTTTTAACTCCATTTCCATATTGAATCTTCCGAAGCATAGCATAGCAGTTTGGGGGGCATGTGTTGTAGTTCTCTCCTCCATGTTGGGCATGATTATCACTGTCTTGAATCAAGCAACCATGATCACCTGTGGGATCCTTCTGACATCAGGCCTATTAACATTCCCTTGTCAATGGCAAGGGGGAGAGACTCAGAAGGCTCACAGAGCTTAGGACTTAAAAATCTTTTAAAACTTTCCACTTAATAAGTTGAAATGGCGTTTTAAATGTTTTCATTTGTGTTTGATTAAAAAAAATCACTCTTTGAAGTATCAGAAAGCTCATTGAGAGTTTTCTTCACACCAATTTCAGATGGTGACCACATCTGGGGAACTCCTACATTGGTCTTTCAGAAACATGAGCAAGCCTGTAAATGCTCTCTGTTAAGGAGTTAAGGGCACACCAGAACTAAGGGAAATAAAATTCTCTTTCATTTGGATTGGAACATTCTTGAGTCTCATTGTGATTAAACTGAGTGAAAACAGGCTTAAGGCTGCAAGTTCTCCTGTAAAAATCTTTTTTCTTGGTGAACTTACATTATAGTTGGAGGGAATGAGACACTCCCCAGTTACAATATGAATTTTCCCAGCACCTTGTCTTATTATCAATAGCAGACATGTGTCCAGCACCTGCCCTGTGTGACTCCCTGAATCACAGGTTGGACATGTTTTAACATCTATTTAAGGAAGGTTTGCCTGTAAGTGGTTTTCAAGGTAATTAAAAAAGGAAGACAGTTTGGTTATCTAGAAGGTTCAGAGCTGGACACAGAGGCATCCGGACTGAGCCACGTGCATGGTCATGACCTTGCACTGGGCTTGAGGGTGTGGCTCAGCACAGGGGCCTCTAATGCAAGTGGGTCCAATGATTATGGATATGGGTGTCCCAGGCAGTTGTAGACAATGGTCCTAATAGTAATCTCCAGGTAAGTAATTACCTACCCTTTCTTGGTAAGGAATTCCTTTGGGATATCTCCATCAAATAGACCCACACACATCTGACCAGAGGCATCATGTCCTGGTTCTGTAGTATGTTGCTTTGGATCTAATTATTACCACCTCTCTGATGGCTGAGATTTTGGCCCCAAACTTCCTTTACCTTCCTGGATGAGTAACATCTATGGTGGCCACATGGCAATGTTTCCAGGCCCACTATTCTTGCTGTTCTAAGAAGTCTTCACATTTACCTCTAGGAATTATGACCTGGTACAGCCTTGAGAAGTGAAGTAGTAATTCAGTCTAAGAGTTAATACACCCATACTCTGTAAAGCTCCAAGCTGTTGCATTTGATCTCTACTGATATGACTTCCTATGTCATGACTGTGGTTCAGTGGCCTGTGTTTAGAGCAGAGATGGCCTTTAGGATTATAAGGTATTTAACAGGTTCCCCAAAAGTTTAAGAAGAAATAGAGGAAAATGAAGGATCCCCAAGGTGATATAAGAACTATAAATGGACTGGGGGATGAAGTCTCCCACATGGTATCTGCCTGTAGGGTGGACATTGGACTCTTAATGCTACAGCTTTTCATGAGTATTCATGCTGAAGTGGGGGTCTTCAGGAGTATAGCTGCCCCTGCATTGCCCAGGGAACTTCCCTGTGGTCTCCTGCCTATGAGTCACTCACATTCCTATAAGTAACTCCAATAAACACATTGGCTCACCAAGCTACACTTGGATGGAATCTTTTATTTGGTCTGCTGGTACCCTCTCTACTTGGAGGGAATAGAGTTTCCTATGTGTCCCCAGGAAAAATAACATGATAGGAGGAGGGACAGGTGATTCTGTCATTAAACCAATCAGCACTATCTTTGTTTACCCTTAGACATTGTGATTGGTTCAAGGATAAGCTGGTGGACTAAGTTAATCTAATTAGGTTAACTCTCAGGTATTGGTTTTCTGTAAAAGAGGCTCCATGAGTTCCAGGTTGGAATGAACATGTGGCCCATGCTGGCATATGTGGGCAAATCCGCCATAGGCGAGGCTACATTGAGAGGGTATAATTAGGGCACAGAATTAGACAATCCTCGGGTGGAGGAGATGGCTCAGTGGGTAAAAGTACTTGCTGTGCAAACTCAAGGATCTGAGTTTGATCCTCAGCACCCCCACAAAAAATGCTGGGTGTGGCCACACATACCTGTAACCTCTGGAGAAAAGGACAAGATCTATATTTAGTGAGAGACTCTTTATCAGGGAAGTAAGGTGGAAGAGCCATAGAGGTTTACAGGCACACACATCAGTACACATAGACAAGAAAGAAGGAAAGAAAGAAAGAGAAAGAAAGAAAGAGGAAGGAAGGAAGGAAGGAAGAAGGAAGGAAGGAAAAAAGAAGGGAAAGGAATAAAAAGATCCTGGATGCATGTTCTGAACTGCTGGACTCCCTTGGCCCAATTCCATCCCTGGGAGGTTTCTGTCACATGAGTGACATCGAATATGACATTGTTTAAGTTTATTGTGAAAACCAGCTTGAATTGATTTCAACTATTAGCCACTAATCACTTTAAGTGAAGCTGTAGAGAATACAGCTGGGGTGAGGGTGGAGGAAGTTGGTGAGCTCTCTGTTTCAGATCAGTTTTGAACTTCAAAGAGGTTTCCCTACCCTGCAGATCCACTGGAAGCCTTGCTTGCTCACCTACCAGTTGATCATCCACTCAAGAAATTGTGGACTTTTGCAGCAAAATAATAGTAATTGATAATGACAGCTTATAGAAACCTTAATGAGGCACCTTACTGTGAACTTTCTAGACCCTTTTTCACACACATACAAGGGCTTTAGGTTAGGATTTTTGATCACCTGAAATGAAAACCAAGGTCTAAGAGAGTGAATGGTTTTCATTTATTCTAGACAGAGTGGGAACTACCAAGAACTAAGGCAGTTTGGGGCTACCCTCTTTTCATCTAAGAGTGAACCAAGGGCTACACTTTATCAGCTCTTCATTCCCCTGTCTTTACAGGAGCCTCCACATGTGCCCCAGTTTTGCTAAGCACATCCTGGAACTATACTCTGCAGCAATTCCCATTACCTAGTAGTAACAATTGTCTAGCCCATCTGTGGCATCTGGCTTAAGTCTCTTTCCTCAAAAGGTGATCTGCAGGGACTGGAGAGATGGCTTAGCAGTTAAGGCACTTAAGCCTAACAACCCAGGTTTGATTCTCTAGTGCATTTGTAAAACTGTATGCACAAAGTGGCCCATGCATCTGGAGTTCATTTGCAATGGCTGGAGGCCCTAGCATACCCATTCTCCCTATCACATTTCTCTCTCTCTCTCTCTCTCTCTCTCTCTCTCTCTCTCTCTCTCTCTCTCTCTCTCCCTCTCTCTCTCTCCCTCTCTCTGTTTGCAAATAAACAAAAAATATATTTTTAAACAGAAAAAGATGACCCAGAAATAAAGACTTGTGAGCCAATAATTTGTCGAGTGAGCATTCCCTGAAGAAACTAGAAAGGTCATGAGCAAAGAATGGGAAAAAACCAAGTAAGATGTTGCTCAACCAATCTTTTGATGGATGAATTCCCAGACATTCCCAAACCTGGCTCTAGGAACCTCAGGAAAACTCTCTGAGAAAGAGGAAGGCTTTTCGTGGAAAATCAGAGATGGACAAAAATAGTAAAAAATGTTCTTAAGGGAAATGGGTGAAGCATCAACATTATCTAATAATAGATATTTAATGATGTCTAAAGAGATGTAGTTTGTATGAAGAATGGAGTCGGGGAGATATCTCCAAACCTTCAGGTTTCTTCTAGATACTTCTGTGTTTATTGACAAAGTCTCTGGTATTATCAATCAGATACTCAGCTTATGTCAGAGAAAATGTTAATATTGGGAATTTGGCTCATGTATCTATTCAGCAATGCATAGGGTCATTTTTAGACTTGCTTTTGAATGGATCCATTGTTCCAGCTCTAAGCAGGAAGGGTGTTGTTCAATAGGGGCAGAGTATGTTCCTAATGGTCTTCTTCCAGCTGTACAACCCAGACACAAAGCTCATTCATCAACATCTGGAAACACTTCACCGCTGATTTGAGCACAGGCCTGATACCTTCTCCCCTTTAAAGTGCTCTCTGGCTACGGAAAGCTCTAGAGCCTCATTTGTAGAGATAGCTGGAGTCATTTAAAAAAAACATAAATAATGACCTACTGCTTCCAGTAAGACTCCACCTCTTAAAAGTTCCACAACCTTTTCAAACACCACCAGCAGCTGGAGACCAAGTGTTCAAACATATGAACCTATGGGGATCATCTGCATTTATACCAGCATCTGTGTTATGAAGACTTTCTCACTACCCTGATTACCACTGCAAATACCTTGCATGTATCCTGAGTGTCCAGTGTCTATGAAACCCCATTCCTGGCACTTATTTTTTTTTATTTTTTATTTTTTTTTATTTATTCATTTTCAAGCAGAGAGATACAGAGAGAGAGAGAGAGAGAGAGAGAGAGAGAGAGAGAGCGCACCAGGGCCACCACCTTGTGGGTCTGGCATATGTGGGTCCTGGGGAATTGAACCTGGGGCTTTAGGCACTGGAGGCAAGTGCCTTAACCGCTGAGCCATCTCTCCAGCCCCCTGGCACTTATTTTTGTTCACTACAAGGAGCAGAGACTCAAGTAAAAGAAGAATTAGGAAATGTGATTTATTATAAATATGCAGTTGAACTTGTAATCACGATGAGAGCTACTAGGAATTCTTGGGCTCTGTTGAAATTCCTCCTTTCCTATGTACTTCTGTTATTGGTTGTTTATTATCACTAGTTTACTCAATCTCATAGTTTCTGCCTATTCATAGCTTCTGCTCCCTTGTAACTATTTCAAGTTGATACCTTTTAACCTCTATTAATTCCATCAAATTTCTACTTCTGGTATCTACCAAGTTCTTTATGTCATTTTAGTAATGCAATCAGAGGTTTGAAAGGTGCTTGGTTTTTGGATTTTTGTTGTTGTTGTTCTTGGAGCCCTTTGGCTTCCCTGTCAATAAGCCATAGTTAGTCAAGACACCTTTGCCAATAGGCTGTCAAGGTCATCCAGCCCAGCTGAGACCCCAGCTGACTGCAGCCAAATGGGAACGAACCCAGGCAGAAGCAGAATTAAGAACCACAAAGATGAGCTCAGAACAGACCATCGACTCATAGAATCGCAAGCTGCTTTTAGGTTTCCAAGATTCAGAGCTTTTTGTTATGCAGAAAAAGCTGCTCCATCAAGCAAGTCAATGGGCCAGGTCTAATGTTATTGGATATAATCCTCTCAGAAGAAGCCTGTATCCAGAAAATAATATAGCTACCACAGTATCTGTTTTACATACTAACAGGGTCATTATTTGTGGATGAGTCTGAGTCTTATATAGTAACCTCTTCATCTAGCACAATATCTGACAAGTGGTATGTATTGAAATGTTGGTGAATAAATGTGTGTCACAGTGAAAAATAGGACCTTCTCTGTCCTCAGGCGCTTACTGTTTCAAAGCAGACACGAGGCATGTCCTTCAATAATTAGTACAGAAAGTGAGGCTATATTGTACACAGAAAAATATCAAGTTCTCTTGAACCAGATGGTAAAATGGATATTTCTATTTATAAGCAGAAGGAAATCAATAGTTTCCTATATGCCATAAC
>PVHP010018037.1:0-33647 GCA_004024765.1 Zapus hudsonius | reverse complement strand
CATTATCCTTTTTAATTGATTTTGGTGTAAAGTCTATTTTGTCAGAGATTAATGTAGCCACATCCACTTGCTTTTTACTTCCACATGCCTGATAAACTGTTTTGCATCCTTTTCCTCTAAGAAGATTGCTGTCTTTAGAGGTAAGGTGCATTTCCTGAAGGCATCAGATGGAAGGGTCCATTTTTCTGATCCACCCTGCAAGTCTGTGTCTTTTTATAGGGGAGTTAAGTCCATTTATATTCAGAGATATAACTATGAGGTTTGCCCTAAGCCCTACCATGTTGAAGGGTTAATGGAGGTTGGTGTCTGTGCTGCTGTTATTAGCACACTGACTGTGATTGTCATGCCTAATCTCTGGTACTCTTCTGAGCTAGATTTCTTATTTCTTCTATGTGGGATATGTCCTGTAGAAACTTTTGTAATTTTGGCTTTGTGTGCAAATAGTCGTAGAGCTGGTTTACTTCATGGAACACTTTAACTTCTCCATCTATTATGAGGGATAGCTTTGCTGGGTACAGTATTCTAGGTTGAAAGCCATACTTCTTTAGGCCCTGAAAAGCATTATTCCAAGCCCTTCTAGCTTTCATGGTTTGTAATGAGAAGTCTGAGGTAAGTCTGATGGATTTTCCTTTATAAGTTATGGTTTGCTTTTCTCTTGCAGCTTTGAGTATTTTCTCTTTGCTTTCTATGTTAGGCATCTTAATTAAAATGTGTCTTGGAGAATTCCTCTTCATGTCCTGTCTTTTTGGAGTCCTCTGGTCCCCTTAAATGTTGAAGGGGCTTTCTCTTGTTAGATAGGGGAAGTTTTCTTGAATAATTCTGTTGAAAATATTTCCTATGCCCTTAGCCTGGGCTTCTTCTCCCTCTGGGATCCCCATGATTCTAGTATTGGGTCTGTTTATGGTATCCCATAGATCCCTCAAATTTTCCTCACTTGATTTCTTGAATTTATTAAAACCTATGACATCCTTATTAATTCCTTCTGTCTTGTTCTCAACGTCTGAGAGTCTATCCTCCAGATTGTCAACTCTGGGACTGATTGATTCAAGGGAAATTTTTAACAACTCTGTTTCATTTTTGGTTTCTGCTATAATTTTGTTTATAGACTCCAATTCTGTGGTGAGATCCAATTTCCAGTCTATTTTTGTTTCTGCTAGAGATTCCTGAAATTTATTTTTAGTTTTCTTAAGTCCTCATCAAATTTAATCAATTGATTGTCTAGCTCCTCCTGTAAGTTGGTTCACCTTCAGTTCACTTAATGTGTTTCTGAATTCATTCATATTTCTCTCCATTAAATTCAGTCTGGAGTCTATGCTTGTGTTGGTGAGCTTCATCTCATTCATGTCTTTTTTCATAGTTTCCATATCAGCCATTAACTGCTTCATGTTTGCTTTGCAGTTGTGGTCAGGAGTCATATTATTCTCTCTTTGGGGTGGTATATTTGTTGTCTCCACTTCCTTGCCATTTTCCTGTTTCATAATGGGACTAGGGGCTCTGAGCTGGGGAGTTCCGTCTTTGATTTCTGTGGCTTTTTTTTCATTGGTTTCTGCCCATATCCAGGTAGGGGAGTGGGACTCAGGCACCCTGGGGAGTGCTGTTCAGCCTGCTTTGTTTCCAGTGGAACGATCACCAGGTTTGATCTTAAACAGAGGTCTTTCCTGTTGGGGTGTTCTGCCCTAAGCCAGGCTCAGATCTTTACCCATCTGGATCCCTCTGTATGTGACTATTTAGTCTTAGAGCCAATTCATAGGCTCCTGTCCCTGATTGGTATGCTGCAGTAGAAACAGCCCCAGCACCTCAAGCTGTAGAGCCCACTGTTTTCCCACCTGACTGCAGCAAGCAGATCTGGAATGCTATCTCCCCCACTAGGGGTAGAGACTCAAGGCTCTAGACTCTCCTTGGGCCAGTACTTGGTGGACTTGTTCTGATTCTGCGCGCCAACCCAGCCCCAGCCACCCAGACTCAAGAGCCTGTGAGAGCTTCCTAATGCTCATGTAATCTGTGTTCTCAAATTCCTGGACCAATCTGTGTCCTCCCTTCAGTGGCACACAGTCCCTGGTGCCCGCCGAAGTCACCTGTGCCCTCCTGGCAGTGGGATCTTGGGGTGGGGGAGGGGTGGCTCTCAGGGCGGGGGAGGGGTGGCTCCGCCCCTCTTGAAAGTTTTAAAAGTAAAAATTTTTAAAGTTTTTCAGATATGGTTTAAAAATGATTTTTTATGTATTATTTTGATTGATCTTATATTCTGTATGTGAAGCCAATGTGTTTTTTTTAAATCCAGTTTTAGTGTCTCTGCATTGCTTGACTACTGTTTTATGCTTGAGTCCTTCACATCAAACTTCCATGCATTATTTAGAGGCTGCCATGTTCATCCAAAAATAAAAGGAAGTTATTTCTTATATTATTCTAACACTTGAAGATATCTTATTCTATATCCAACTATGGTTTCTGGTGAAAGACAACATGTTCACAGAGCAGGCAGAAAATGGATCAGACTGAATATTAATACTAGGCATTCATTTCCTCCCTAATCTTAATTTGTAGAAAGGGAAAAGGAAGCTGGATTAACTAAGTGGAATTTTCATTTGCTTTTTCAGGAGAAAAAAACCAGAATGCTGGGTTAGTCCTGGTTTCCAGAGAGTTTTAGGCACTCACCAAGGTCACCCAACCAGGAAGAGACAGATTCTGGCTTCTAATTCAGGCCAGACTAATTCCATAGCTCTGTCCAGGGTGCTCTGTCCACTATACCCAGCGGCCAGTGGTTTCACAGACTATAGCTTCATAGGGCAAAATTAAAGTTATGTTTGAATTGATTATAAGACAAGTCAATTGAAAAACTACATTCTGTGTATGTTTGTGTGTGTTGTAGTCAACCTTCTCATATCTACAACAAAGAACCCAACCCAAAGTGAAGGAATGGGTTTATTTGGCTTATGGGCTCAAGAAGAAGCTCCACGATGGCAGGGAAAATGACGGCATGAGCAGAGAGGTGGACATCACCTCTGCCACAGCACTGCAAACAGCAGCAGGAAGGTGTGCCAACACTGGCAAGGGAAAGCTGGTTTATAACCCCCATAAGCCCAACCCCAACAACATAGCTCCAGCGAGGTTCTAATACCCAAGCTGTCATCAGCTGGGGATCAAGCATTCAGAACACATTCATTTGTCTGGGACACCTGGATCAAACCATGGCAATGTACAAGTGTGGTGAGGTGGTAAAAATGATCTCAGGTCAGCATATTATAAATTGCATGCTCTCTACTCAAACAACAACCCACTTTCTTATGTATGACAGAAGGAAACAGCTAATGATTGACTACAGAGCTATGACCCATTAAATTCCCCTTAGGTCTAAGGTAGATTCCTGGGCATTGCAGTGTGATTACATGAAAATAACACAAAGATGATTCTTCTGAGTAGTCTAAGGCTGACAGCTCTGAAGTGTGGATTAAAGGAACATTCTGGGATGTTCCTACATGGGAAGGCTTCAAAGCCACTTAAGAGTCAGCTGGGTGAAAAGTGAGAGCTAAGAAGCATAGCATAAGATCATCTGTGCATCAATGTTGGCAGTCAGGGATGGAATGAGAGCATTCATATGGCCTTGATATGATCTTGTGATCAACACCAGCAAGCAGATACCAGCATCCGCCTTTCTCAAAGCAGTAAAAGGCCTTTGAGATAGACACTCACATTCTCTTTCCTGGTTTTTCTCAGAGCTTAGCTCTAGGACCTCCCAGTTACCATCTTCCTTCTATAGGACATTCCCCGCAGACAGACAGCCTGCACATCACTGCATTTGATAGTTGGCAAAAAGCGGCCCTAAAGAAGAGAGAGGCATGGGTGTTGACGATGCATGATAAGTGATTACACAAGAGGTTCCTTAAATATCACCCAAAAGAAATACTTATAAGCTTAATGAAGCTTTAGCTTTTGTGATCGTTATATGGTGAGAATATCTGTGATGGTTTGAAAGTAATGTCGCCTGTGTACTCTTCACATGTGATCATGAGTTGGAATACTTGCTCCCAGCAAAGTGTACTGTTTGGAAAGTTATGGAATTCTTAGGTGGTGGAACATTACTGGAGGAAATGTGTCACCGGGGACAGGCCTTAAGGTGTTACAGCCCTTCTCCACTTGCTGGTTCTCTCTCTTCTTCCTCCCTGAAAAGGTGAAGGTGTGGTGATTTTTTTTTTGCTCCCACCAGGCTTTTTCCACCATGATGCCCACAGCAACTGTAAGCTGAATGAAACCCTTCTCTTTCCAGAGGCTGCTGCTTGTCAGATGTTTTGTCCCAGGAACAACTAATACAATATTTAATTAAGTGTTCTTAACAAACCTATGATTCCTTGATTGAAATCCCTAGAAGTTTCATGTACAAATGGAACCAAAGTTTAGGAGAGAAATACCACTTTGGAAAAACAGATTTCTTTATTTTTCAGAAAATGACTGACTTTTGAAACTTTTCATTTGTTCAAATGTTTGTTTCTCTTAGTAAATCTTAGGTAGAGAAGAATCTTTCTGCATGCATGTTCATACATGTGTGGGTTCACATGCCTGTGTGTATATGCTCAAAAATATATCTATACATATTCATACATGATAACTGAGTACCTCATATTATTTAGGTGAATGGGGTACTCTGTATACTCTGTATATGATTAAATAGCTCACATTGTTGAGGTGAATGGTGTTTATATGAGGTATAATGATCTCTCATAGCTCACATGTGGTCTCACTGTATGATTATCAAATGCTTCACCAATGCTAACCATGAATTTTATTCTTATTATGTATAGTCCTTGAGACAATATATGCTCCTTGTTGCAGTCAGCATTCTAGTTGCTGTACAGAAAGAACCCAAGCAAAAGCGGCTTGTGGAGGAATGCGTTTATTAGGCTTATGGACTCGAGGGGAGACTCCATCCTGGCAGGGAAAATGATGGCATGAGCAGAGGGGTGGACATCACCTCCGCCACAGCACTGCAAACAATGGCAGGAAGGCGTGCCAAATACTGGCAAGGGGAAGATGGCTTTTAACCCCATAAATCCACCCCCAACAACACAGCTCCAGCGAGGTTGTAAAACCCAAACTGCCATCAGCTGAGGATCTATCAATCAGAACACATTCATTTGTGGGGGACACCTGGATCAAACCATGATACTCCTTTTTTTAAAAAAAAAAAGGGGATTGTGTTCTAGCAGACACTAAATTATTCTTTACCAGTACTTCAAAAAATGATGCCAGCATATTTATTTTTGGGCCATTATACTCTTGAAGATAATATTGCATAGTTCCTTTAAAAAGATATAAGATCTATTATGGTCTGCAGCAAATTCCATCTAAGCATAGTGAAATGATTTGGGGAATAGCAGCTAGGTGAATAAATGTTGACTTTCTGATGAATATCTAACCACAAATATTTTCTAATCATGTTAATATGCAGGCAGAAGTAAGAGGGTTGGGTATTAAACATTTTTGGCGTATTTGCACAAAATATCATGTTATCAAGTGAATTTTAAATTGTTGACAGATTTCTGGAGGAAAAATTTTCTTCACTCCTTTTTGCCTGGTTTATGCTGCACCGAGAAGAGGAGAGTGCTTTGCGACATTCTTGAGGAGGGGCCAATATAGCTGCTTCAGTAAAGGAAAGCCACATTTTTTTTAATTAAACACAACCGGAAGAAAGTCAGTATGAGAGAAGGAGTGGAGGAGCAGAGTCCCCTTCCCCCTTCGTCTCCTGTGACAGGGACCTGAGTGAGGACTTGGGGTGGGTGGACACTGCAGTGGCCCCCATCTCTAATTGCCTGGGGCTGGCCTCTAATAGTCTCTAGGACAAAGTAGTAAGATGGTTTGCCTTTTTTGGTAAAAACTCTCTTTTAGTCTCCTTTTCTCATTGTTTGTCATCATTTATTCAAAAATGTGTTGCTAAGTATGGAAATATTATGAGTGTATACGACAAGTCATTTAATCTTTCCGACTTTGTGTTCTTCAATTTCTAAACAAGTTGAGAGAATGAGATGATGGCTAAAATCTCTTCCAGATCTCAAATGTTAAGACCCACCAGGGTTTCTGGAAGTAGATGGTCATCTAGGGAAACATCTAAAAATACAAGTTCATGGGCTTTATCAGCAGTTATCATGGCTCATTCAGTTAATAATTATTGAAGACCTTGGGTTAAATGCTGGGTACACAATGATGAATAAACCAGAAATAGTCTTTTGTTTTTAGGACAGGAAGACAGACTGAACTTAGTCATCTGTGTTTCACAGTACTATAGGCAATACTGAAAACTAGACAGTGCTGAATACCAAGGTGCCAGAGCAAAAGGTCACAATAAGATATTCTGAGGGCCCCATTTTCATTTAGGATGAACTCAGCTGGGCATTCTTAGAAATGCAAACTGAGCTGTATGCTCGGAAAAGATGCTCTACTTTTCACTGTGACTTTCAAATAGTTCTCTCAAATGTAGGTGTGTGATAGAAACATAGAAGCCAACAAGAAATCTCACAATGGATGTAGTCACTTACACTGGTATTTGGTGAGGTTTTAAAATATTAACATTGGTTCTTAAGACATCTATCTTAAGAAGGAAAGAAAATCCTATCTGCCTTTAAATGAAAGTGACGTTTTAAATCATTTATGCAAACAAATGAGATGTTCAATTTGAGCTATATTTATTTAACTTTAATTATTAAAGAGTGTTAAATCATCACCTAACTCAAAGTTTGAATCAAGATGAAATATTTGATTTTATGTCCTACAGATACTGAAATTTACAAATATTTTATGTTTGCTGAAGTATAAAACACTATTTCTTTTTAAATAATATCATATTGGTGATATCACTATGAAATATGTGAAGAGTTTTTTATTATATGCACCAAATTACAAACTCATTGAGAAAGACAATTTGATCTAACTGCAGAAAGTTTAACTCTGGGAGTTATCTAGAATAAATGTTAATCAAGGAGCTATGAATAGTTAGCCCTTAATTGCTTAATTTAGGAATTGGAACTTTTTATTGTGTGTGTGTGTGTGTGTCTGTGTGGTGTCACAATGTGTGAGAACACATGTGTGAGTGCCTATGTACATGTGTGCATATGTCTGTAGAGGCCAGAGATCAACATCAGATATTATCCACCTTAATTATTGAAACAGGGTTTCTCACTGAACCCAAAGTTCACTGATTTGACTAGTTATGCTAGCCAGCTTGCCCAAGTGTTTTTTTTTTTCTTTGAGGTAGGGTCTAGCCCAGGCTGACCTGGAATTCACTATGTAGTCTCAGGGTGGCCTTGAACTCATGGTGATCCTCCTACCTCTGCCTCCCTCCCGAGTGACCCTCCCGAGTTCTGGGATTAAAGGCGTGTTTTACCTGTCTCTACTCCCAATTCATGTCCAGCATGTCAATTAGAATATTTTTTAAAAAATATTTTATTTATATGAGAGATAGAGGCAAAGATGGGAGAGAGAATGAAAGAGAGAGAGAGAGAGAGAAAGAGAGAGAGAGAGAGAGAGAAAATGGACACACCAGGCCCTCCTGTCATTGCAAATGAACTCCAAACACGTGTGCACATTTGTGCATCTGGCATTACATGGGTTCTGGGGAATCAAACACGAACCATCAGGCTTTACAAACAAGTTCCTTTAACCACTGTTCCACTGCTCCAGCCCCTCAATTTGAATATTTATCAAATATTATTTCCCCCATAAATTCCCATATCCAATATATATAGCAAAAAAGGATAAAATTCACAGTTCATATCTGTTTATTTTTAGTTTCTACCAAACAGGGTTCCTGTAAGAAACAGAAAACATCAGGTGGTTTGTCTCAGTCCTCTCCTACTTTTATGACAAAATAGAGAAAACTGGATGATTTACAAAGAAGAGAAAACTGATTTTCTCAGGGTTTTGGCATCTGGAAAGCTGGAGATCAAGTTGTCAGCACATTCTGTTTAGTGAGGGCTGCTCTCTGTTCCTGGGATGTGTCCCTTGCTGTATCTTCAGGTGGCAGAAGGCAGAAGGGTAGGAGTGAGGATGCTGAGCTGCTAAGAGTGGTAAACAGTGTCGACTGTGAATGGATAAAGGAGGTATTGTGGCTGCTGAAGGCAGGAACCAAGGAGGAAGGGTCTCTTGAATAGCAGCTGTAGTTATGGCACACACAGCACTGAGGCATCTTCACTGAAGCACAGGGCAAGGAAGAGTCCACTTACTCTTGTCTTTCTGTCTTCTGCTTTTCTACTGATGCTTCACAGTGTCAGCTTCCGGGGGGCAGCACAGAAAGTGGATGGTATAAAGTTTAAGGAAACTCCACCAGTTAGGATCTAAGAAACAGGCTTAATTATAAATACTTGAGGCTATGGAAGACATTCCACATTTGTTGCAAATAAATAGGACCTTATCTTTTATTTTTTATTTTTCCTCTATTAAAAAAATTGAAACAGGGTCCATTCTTTCTTTGAAGAATTGCATTCTTTCTTGATTAATGACTGACTTTCAAATCACCAATTAATTCAGAGGCCAGCAAACTTTTTCTCTGTAGAAGATTTGGGGACTGTTTCCTGTCAAAACTACTCACCTCTGTATTCTCAGTACAAAGCAGTCATGGGAGAAACAAGAACAGCTGAGCACAATAGCACATATCTGTATTCCCAGCACTGATGGGTGGAGGAAGGAAGAGGGGAGTTCAAGGCCAGCCTAGACTATGCAGTGAGAATCTGTCTCAAAAATTGACTAGACTAGAGTGAGACCCTACCTTGAATAACCAAAAAAAAAATTTTAAGGAAAAAAAAGAGGAGGAAGAGGAAGTGGTGGCCTAGGAAATAGCATAGTGGAAGAGCACTTGCTAGCACACGTGAGGCTGTGGGTGAAAACCTCAGGACTGCAAAAAAAGGGGGGAGGAGTTTGGGGTGGCAAAAGCCAGATGCACAGAGTGGCACATGCATCTGGAGTTTGTTTTCAGGGGCAAGCGGCCCTGACATATACATCCTTTTTCAAATAAATAAAATATTTAAAAACAAACAAACATAAAACCCCCCACACACGTAAACAGATGAGCCTATGTTCTAATAAAAAATTCTTATCAAAAGTAGTTTGTGGATTAGCTTTTAGTCCTTAGACCACCTATCATTCAATTCTTTATGAAGTGGGAACTCTACACACACACACACACACACACACACACACACACACACACACACACACACACTGAAGGCTATAGAAATCTGTGGTTAAAGATCAGCAGCTTCTAGATCTCTCTGCTTTCCTCTGAATGCCTATGAAGGGGAGGGAACCCCCTGAGATGCTCTTTGCCTCTCCTCACACTTGATGATAACCTGGATGGCACCCAGCAGGCAGTCTCTCACTTGCTCTGGCTCATCACTGGAGACACCCATCAGAGCATATATAGTGATGTAAATTTACAGTACATTTTAAGTTATGATTGGGAAATAGGATTCAGTCTACATTTCTGGGAACCTACATCTTGCCTTCTCTTAAGGACAACATCCCTCTTCAGGAAGCCTGTTCAGGTTTTCACTCTGTTGTATATTTTCTATCAATATGTTTCTGAAATTGTTCTTGAAAAGTAGTCTTTTTTATAGTAATAGAAAATCCTCCAAGAACCATACAAATGTGAGTATAAATTCTATGCAGTTAATGTCTCTACATTTAAAAATCATTGAAAGAAGAACCTTGCGAGTACCTTGCTGATAGCTGCCAGCAAGTCTTCCTGAAGGATAGAAGCTGTCAGTCTAACCTGATCTATTAGGATGAAAGTTCCAGGTAGATAAGCACAAGAGAGAGCTCTACTTTATTTTGGCTCTAGGAAGATCAGGTGATTCACTTGCATGAGGCAATAAATTTTGAAAATATGGTTCAGACAGCATAACTACTAGGCGAGAACACAAATTGCTAGAGGGTAAAAAATAATTCAAGGTGTTTTTCAAAATCAGCTAGCAGCCTAGATTTTAAAAATTATCACTATTTTAGATAAAGAAATAAAGGCTCCAACTCAGACAACTTGTTAGAAAAATGCAACATAGAAAAGTGATTCAAGATGACATGGAAAATCTTAATGTACCAACAGCCATCAAGGAAACTTAATAAGGATCATAAATGTGACTCTCGTTCTGTCACCCCTAAACATATGAAATAGTTTTAAAGGCCAGTGATATAGCATTCAAGAAAGATAATTTTTCAGATCAATTAATGATGCCAGAATAATCTTAGTCTTGATACCATAAACAGGTCAGAACTACCCAGCAAGTGCAACCACACTCATTTAAAAATGAAATTAAGATTAGAATAGTAGTAATGAGGAAACTTTCTTAAGCAATTTAAGGAATACAAGAACAATTTAATGCTAAAAGCATCTGTTAATGAAATTAGCTACAGAAAATACTGAAAGGAGACAATCATTTTGAGGGATATAGTAAAACGTTTGCTGTAATTGGCAGTTAATTCATGTAATGTTGGAATTCGAGGGGGCTACCCTGTTAATGTATACAATGTTCAGTGATAAGGAGACTGAATGTTGTTAAGATGTCATACCTTTCCAAATTCGGCGCCATTCCAATAAAAGCTGACCAAAAAAGCTTTTTCATAGAACATGATGAGTCAGTCCTAATTTCAGATAGAGAGCAAGAATAGCCAAGACTGTTCAGAGGAAGAACAAGGCACAGCCCCCAGCTTTCCAGAGTGTTAGCAATCACAGAAGTAACTCATGTCTTCAGTTCAGATTGCCAAAGGAGTTGGCAGAAGTCATGGGGTAGAAGGGAGCTGTAGAAATATTGAGAAGGGAGAAAAGATTTAAAAATTAAAAACAAAATTGTTCAGTCTGGTGGTAATTCTAACACTGTTACATGAATAATAATAGAACAAACACTTCTATTAGTAATACCTTTGAAGTGCACCCCAATTTGAAACAGGAAACTTGGTTCAGAACTATTTATTTTTCCTTTCCATTGGCATAAGCAACTGAGGTGTAGTATACTTTAAATGTAGTATGAGTAATAGCTACATTTCCTTGAAATGAAATAAATATATATTCATGATTTCCTGAGAGAAGTTTTCCTCTCTTGTTCTGGATGTTTTAAAAATCATGTTGACATTAATTTCTTAGGGAATCCTGTGGTGTGGTAGTTAATCTCTGGTTGTCAACTTGTCAGGATTCAGAATCCCCATGGAAAACAAATCTCTGGGAATAACTGTGAGCAAGTATCTGGATCAGGTTAAGTGTGGTGGGAGGGCCCAGTCTATCTGTGGGCAGCATCATGTGCTGGGGTCCCAGGCTGAATAAAAAGGAGAGAAAGCTGAGCACCAGCATCATGACTGTTTTCTTACTGTAGACTGAATGTGACCAGCTGCCTCAAACACTTGTTCCCTGGCCATCCAATGATGGATTGTAACCTGAAACTGTAAACTGAAGCAAAACCATCCTTCCTTAAATTGCTTCTTCTTAGGTATTTGGTCACAGCAGCCAGAAAGTAACTAATACATGGAGTTTCATGTAGTGAAGGCTTTGAAATTATAATTTGGCTACATGAACTATTTTCAGTCATACATTTCTAGAAATAATCCAAAGATGCTTTTTTAAGACAAGGCAAAGTAAAAACTTGAACTCATGATTACATTTGTGCTGCTTCTCTCCCCTCCAGCTTTTTTCATTCCCCAAACACACACACACACACACACACACACACACACACACACACACACACGAACAGAACTCTTAATTCAGCAACAAATGTGCCTCCGAGTAGGCAGTTAAAAGCCTGCTTTGAAAACGACCATGGCCACCACCCCGCATTTGGCAATACTGAGCTCCAAATATAATAAGGGAATTTTGGGCTTACGGAATGTACTTATATATTTTTAGTCCCATTAAACTTAATCTGTGAGATGATTTATGAAAGACTGAATAGGAATAACAGATTTGAATCAAGAAAATAGATGATCACTTACAAATTTTTAGTGACATAAACTTGATTATGCACAAAATTCGCTTTATTGCTATTCTATATAGTAATTTCGCAATTGTTTATGTATATCAATCTATTGTTAACTATCTATGGTGCAGTTTTACCCTAGGCTGGCTTTTCTTATATACTAAAGAAGTTCTAGTTTATTTTCCCTTACTGCTAAAAAAAATTGAGAGTTAAAGATATTTTTCTGAATAAAATATGTACTATATCCCCCCTTCCAAATTATACAGAGTTACCTATTGTTCTAAAAGCATTGAGCTGGCTGTTCAAAGCGAGGAGAAGCCCTACAGAAGGAAAGCCAGCCCTGTGCCAGGCTCTGTGGCTCTGCCTGGCCCATGTCTGAGAAGCAGGTAAGCCCAGTTAGCAGGCACAGGAAAGAGGGCACTTTGCTTTTCTCCTTGGAGGTGCTCTCGTGGCAATGATGGCATCTCTCTCCAGGTGTACATTCTCTGTTTTCTTTTCTTTTTTGGTTTTTCGAGGTAGGTCCCACTCTCTCTGTTTTATTTTCTTGATGACTCACTGTCTCTCCTACAACAGATATAAGCAACTCGCTTGAGCCATGCTCTATTAGGGGACATTTACAATGCAAATATCAAACATTCATTGAGAAGACTCTCTTCACTTTAGCCGAAGCTCATTCATTCCTTTGTTTTCCCTCCACAAACAGGGAACATAACTGACCAGCATCGTTTTCATTGCAACTGTTGAGATGACATCACTCCTTAGTCTTCTTCAGCACTGGACTTCACAAACGCATCTGTTTATGTAAAGAATTATTTATTTGCAAGGAGAGAGAATGAGTATGGCAGGGCCTTCTGCTGCAGCAAAAGAACTCCAAATACATGCACCACTTTGTGCATCTGGCTTTATGTAGGTACTGGGGAATTGAACCCCAGGCTGTCAGGCTTTGCAAGCAAGTACCTTAACTGCTGAGCCATTTCTCCAACCCAACAAATGTTATCTTAAGGAATTACGCAAGCCAAAACAATGCAAACCAAAACATATGGTATCTATCATCTATCTTGCTTTCATCTATCATTTATCTATCTATACACACGTGTGCATATATATTAATCCTCAGGTATATTTTACCCCTCTCCCTGCAAAAAGCATTAGAATATATTACTCACTTTATGTTTTTGAGTTCTTACTATGTGCTTGACGATGACTTACTAAGTATTGAAAATATAACACTGGATAAAAGAAGATAGTTTAAAGTTAAAATTTTTTAAAGTTCCTTTTTCATATTTTTATTTGCAAGCAGAGTGAGAGAAGAGAGTCAGAGAGAAACTGTGTGTGCCAGGGCCTCTAGCCCCTGCAAATGAACTCCAGATGATCTTCATCACTTTTTGTGCATCTGGCTTTATGTTGGTACTGGAGAATCAAACCTGGGTCATTTGGCTTTGCAGGTAAGTGTCTTAACCATTGAGCAATCTCTCCAGCCCAAAACTTAAGTTTTTGTGAGGAAGCTCTCAGTATATACATAGGTCATTGTGCAGTCATACACAGTAACTGGGAGTGTTTATGTTAGTTGGCAGAAACGCTTCTGATAGTTGACAGCAATGAACATAGTATCAGCCTCATGTTATGGAAATTTCCGGACTTGTTAGATGACTCATTCAGTTTGTTCTGTTTGGCTGCTGAACTTGTTTCCTTACTTGACTGTTGTATCAGTTATTTTTCTCATTGCTGAGGCCAAAACCTGAAGAAGCAACTGAAGGCCAAAAAGGTTTATTTTGGCATGTGGTTCAAGGGCCACAGTCTGTAGGCTGGGAGGGCATGGTAGGTAGCTGGAGTGGATATGGTCTGTGGTGGTGGGAGCTCCAGGCATTATGGCATCAACCAAGAGGCAGAGCATCGGCGCTGCTCATAACCCTCTAAACCTGTCTAGTGGCCTCAGGACTCTAGCTAGGTCTTACATTCCAAAGATTCCACAACTCTACAAAACAGCACCACCAGCTGGGGACACATGAGCTTTCACCTTCAACCCACAGAAATTATATACTTTTATTATCAGATAAACCAGGTCAAAAAACATGCAAGGAAAGAAAGAGAAAAAAAAAAACACTGAGCAAAAGCTGGCTTTTTAATAGTGCCATGAAAAAAGAGCCCCCCCACAACAAGAATTGATTCTTTTCTTGTTACTACTAGAAGGGGGATTTTTAATATTTGGCTAACTTTTCAATGCAAGGCATTCATTGAGTTTTGTTCCTGTCCTCCTGGAACAAACATAAAAAAGGTTACTTAGGTATGAAAATTTAACACAATATTTTAATTTTATAAAGCAATATGTAATTAATATATTAAACATGAGACAGGTATAATGTGGGTATGGTTCTCCTATAAGAAGAGAGTAAAAGTGAAGAAAGTTCTACGTATATACTTAGTACATAATGTTGTCTAAATCAATGGACATTTTTTTAATTTAAAAAAGTATTGTAAAAAAAATTAATACTATATATTAATGTGTGTGTCCGTCCTGTCCTGTCACACATATACTCTGTGTGAAGGTGAGAAGACAACCTGGGAGACATCCCTGGTTTCCATGTTGTTTGAGGCAGGGTCTCTTGTTCACCTGTGTATGTCAGGCTAGCTGGCCTGTGAGCTTCTAGGGATTTTTCTGTCTCCACCTCCATTTTATCATAGGCAAATTGAGATTACAGATTATGATACTGATGAGTATATGGTTTAATGTTGACCTGGGGATTTGAATTCAGGTTGTTACACTTGTACAGCAAGTGCTTTGACTATAGATCCACCTCCCGGGCTCGGTAACTAATAATATTAAAGAAATAATAGATTACTACCTCAAATTACCCATTGGAAAAAAATCTTGTTGATTTAAAGATTTAAATGTAAAAGCTAAAAGCATTAAACAAACAGGATATCAAAAGTATATGTTTTTTTTTAAAGTGGGCAGGAAAAACATTTATAAACAGAACAAAATGTGACATGTATAACATAAACCTTAAAATTTATAATAGGAAAGCAAAAATAAAACATATTCTAAAAACATAATTGACAAGTCTTTAATTTATAGGCAAACTTTAACTAATTTATGTAAAAGATGAAAAGTACCAGATGAAAAATAAACAAAGGGCATAGTATCTGGCCTGAACATTTTAAAAATGTTAAAAATAATCTGATGATTAAAGATGCAACTCACTGAGTACAAGTGGCCAAAAAACATGAAAAATCATGTAATCATGATATAAAAAATAAATGTCAAATAGCATTTGTTTTTGCTAATCACATTGGCCAAGTTAAAAAAAAGAAAACAATCCAATGCCTATATTGTGCAAGGTTATAGGAAAAATACTCATATATCCCCAAGAGTATAAATTCAAACTTTAAAAATGTTTTTGATTATAAAAAAAACAAAACAAAAAAAATGTTTTTGATTGACATTTTTTATTCATGTATATAATGTATCATAAACACGACCCCTCTCCATCTGCCCTCCCTGCCTCTCGCTTCCACTGAATCATCTCTTCTTCCCTATTACTTCTATTTAATGTCTTTTCTCGTGTGTGTGTGTGTGTGTGTGTGTGTGTGTGTGTGTGTGTGTAATCCACTGAGTTTAATTCAAATTGCCTGCATGAGCATGGGTAGGGGTTTTTTACCAGAGAACATGGACCCTCCCAGGTGCTACAAGACTGGACAAAATGTCTCTCACTCACAAGATGTCATCCAGTCATCATCAACTGCCAGTAACTCCTCCGGAAAGGATGAGGGCCTCGTGCCCTCCTCCATCATCAGTGATGGAATGCTGAGAGACCCGGTATTTGCAGATATTGTGTAGGTAATTACAGTTTCTGTGAGGTCATGAATGTGGTTACTTCACATCCAGAAGACAGCATCCTGTCTTCTGGATCACAATCCTGTCTCATATTCTTTCTCCTCAATATTCCCAGAACTTATGCTCTAAATATAATAATTTCAAGATCCACTGTATGGTTTCTGGAAAAATAAGTATTCTCAGGAAAAACTATTGTCTGATATAATTATGATTCTTGTGCTTTCTGCAGTTTTTTTTTTTTTTTTTTAGCAGAGAGGCTATTTAGTACATTTGGGGATATAACACATCTATGTCCTTTTGGATATAAAAGTCATGTGCAATATTCTGATATCTATGTCTATAACCATACGACTCCTAACATGCCCAATCTTTAATGGTATCTGTGATGATTTTTTCTTCCTTCCTTCCTTCCTTCCTTTTTTCTTTCTTTCTTTCTTTCTTTCTTTCTTTCTTTCTTTCTTTCTTTCTTTCTTTCTTTCTTCTTTCTTTCTTCCTTCTTTTTCTTTACATCAGTTAATGATATCCAGTATATGGTAAAGAACTCAAGGATTCTACATATCCCATATATTTGTAGAATTTGTCATCTGCAGTCCCGTATGTCCCTCAGGAATGAGTGAGCAGAGGCTCTGCTCGCCTTCCTAGGGAAGGCAAGTTGGGCACCTGACAGAAGCAACAGTGAACTGTCATCAGTCAAAGATGTGGGCGTTGATTTCTCTCCAGAGCAGTAAGAATGCCTGGCTCCTGCTAAGCAGAATTTGTATAGGCCTGTGGTGTGGACAACCATAGAAAAGGACACTTGGATCTTCTTGCCTCATCGTCTTACCTGATCACATTTTTCAAGCAAAGGAGAGAGCTTTGTATAGTGAAAACACAGGAGACCACCTATCTAGCTGATCTCCTAATTACACTTAGGGATTTTCACCTGGGTGGGACAGGAAGAAATATTCACTCTGATAAGTGAATTCACTCTAAAGAGAAGACATAACAATTATAATGTTGATAATTTACACTTAAGAATAAGAAAGTATGGATGGGTGTGAAGGCCAGAAAGCATGCTATAATAGATATAACTAATAGTTGACAATTGTCCATAATAAACACTTCACTGCCTACAGAGATCAAGAGCATATTGCATGTCAGAACATAACTGTTATGCCAGTTCCCTTTAAGGAACTGTGTGTTTCCTTTCTTCTCTTCTTTTTCTTTCTTCTTTCCTTTCTTTTCTTTCTCTTTCTTTCTTCTTTCTTTCTTTCTTCTTAAGATTTTGTTATTACAGTTTCTCTCAGGAAGTCCTGCCAGTAGGCTTTGGCGAAGACCTTGAACTGAGTTATCAGCTCTGTTCTTCACTGAATTGAGTTCAAACCCAGGTATGCTTCACAGTGCAACGTTAGTTCCTGTACAATGGAACTAGTAATGGTATCCAGCTTGTGGGTCATTAGGATGATTAAAGACTAACTGAATTATTACTTGTGAGAGGCTTAGAATAGTGCTGAGCAAATATTAACTGTTGTGCTCCTAATAAATGTGTGTATATAAAACAAAGCATAGGAAGGTATACAACAATGAATTTAAACTATTTAAACTTTTTTTAGTCACATCTCATAGCTGTTCTTCAACATATATTCTTCATATGTTCTTCAACATATATTTCTGTAGTGATTAAAAATTCTATTCAAAAGTTCTAAAATACTTTTTATCTACAAACTGTTTATAAAGCTAGCTTTACAGTGTATTACTTTGTCATGATTTATTTTGATCATTTCTCTTATGAAAGTCAATAGAAAAAGCAAGCTTCAGTATATGCATGTTGTTAATTGCAATTTTCTTGAACGTCAGACTATACTTGCAGACTCATCTTCAGAATGAGATTAAATACTTAATTACTGTTATGTTTTCATGATTTTGCAAGTGTGCCCTAAAATATTTTTATTTCTCTTATGAGTGGACCTTGTCTCTATCTGTTTCTTTGAGTCAGTCTCAGGTCAATGAAAGATGAGCTCTAGTTCTAATATCATTACAAGCTTGAAAGACATCAGCCAGGAGGAGCAGCCTTGCTTCTGGAGGCACAAGGGTAGGGTTGACACCAGGTCAACTGTTGAGATTGTTGTCATTGCAACAATCTTCCTGTTTCCTGCTTCCAATGTCTTTTATTTGCTCTGGCTGAGAAGGAGCCTTGGCCAGGTTTTACACTAAAAAACCATGATCCAAGAGCAATCACAACACCCATATCTGTTACCAGCCACAGCCACCACTGCTGGAGAATGCAATGCTGAGATACTGGCTTTTCTTTCTGGCAGGGAATTTGCTCTGAGTTAGCTGCAGCAGCCTGAAAAGAGTGGAAGAATGAATGGATTTACTCTACTCTCAGTAGTGAGAACAGCATGTAAAAAGGTCACAGTTAACAGCATCAAAACCATCAAACAATAAGACTAGCGAGATGGCTCAGCAGTTAATGGCGATTGCTTGTGAAAAGCCTTGTTGACCTGGGGTTTGATTGCCCAGTATCCACATAAAGCAAAATGCAAATGTGTCTGGAGGTTGCTTGCAGTAGTCAAAGGCCTTGGTGTGCTCAGTCTCTCTTTAGTAAATTAAAAAAAAAAACAAATACATACAATTCCCTTATAGTAAAAACTATAAAATACTGCTGAGAGAAGTTAAAGGAGAGCTAAAAATATGGAAAGATACTATGTTATTTTTTTTTTTTGAGGTAGGCTCTCTCTCTAGTCCAGGCTGACCTGGAATTCACTATGTTGTCTTGAGGTGGCCTTGAACTCACAGCAATCCTCCTACCTCTGCCTCCCGAGTGCTGGGATTAAAGGTGTGTGCCACCACGCCTGGCTTATGTTCATGTTTTTAAGATCCAAAGTCATTAAGCTATTCATTTTCCATACATTGATCCCAATGGATAATACTAAAAACCCAGAAGGTGTTTTTTTTGTGCGTAAAACTTAAAAAGAAATTGATAAATTAATTTCGTTTTATGTAGCAATACCGCGAGTTTAAAACATCCAATGTAATAAAAAAAAAAAAAATGGGAAGGCAACCTGTTTTTCAGACTTACTACAAAATTTTGGCAATCAAGACAAAATAACCAAACAGAACAGAGAATTACAAATTTAGCACATACATGTGCATCCACTGGTTTTCAACCAAGGTAACAAATCCATTCATAGGGTTTTTAAAATTGGTGCCGAAATGATATGGCCCCACTAAACATTCCTATTTCCATGTGCAAATGATGATTTGAGATAGATCATAGAAGGGTCTCTTGATTTAGAAAGCTAGAACCATAGAGTTTCTACCTGCACACAGGGTAACTCCTCATAACTTTGGATAAACAACAATTCTCCAGATCCTCATGTGTAAATGGCTTGGCTGCTAGCTGAGCAAATTTTGAGATGGGAAAGTTGGATGCTGGGGCACTGATCTAATCATTTTCCTTAGCCGTTTCCTTTATCTGATCTTTTGTGATTCCTGGCTACAAGGTAATGATTTTTGCTGATCAAACCTTTCCACTATCAGGTACTATCTTACCACAGGCCCAGGAACAATGGAGCCAGAGACCATGGATTGAAAATTCTAACACTATGAGCCAAAATAAATCTTTCTTCCTTTGGTTGTCAGATATTTTGTAATAGCAAAAGAAAATGATTAACACAGATATCTGAGGAGTTCTTATAGCAAACATAGAATATTAACCACAGAAGAAAAAAGTAAATAAAGCTCAATAAAATTAAAATATTCATCATGAATATTTTGTAATCTCAAACTGGCAAAAATATTTTCAATAGTATATCTGATGCTATCTAATGAAAACATTCACTATCTTATTTTGGTGGTGACTGTGTGGGTACCAAAATTTTGAGTTGTCAAAACTTTAAAAAATGGAACACTTAAAAACCTACAGTTATATGTAAATTATATCTAAATTGTAAAAAGAAAGTCCACAATAAAAGAGCATGGTTACAGCTATGGGTACTGTGATGGCTAGATTTTGTTGTCAACTTGATCTTTTTAATTATCTTGTGTGGGTCTCTGAGGATGTTTACAGGAAGGCAGCCTCTCAGTAGAGGGCAAGATGTAAGGAAGCTCAGGGGAGCTAGAAATGAACATCCCTTCCTGGGCGGGCACTGCAAGAAGGAAATTCCAGAGACTCAGGAAGCCATTAAGTCTGGGATAGGGTTGTATAAGACTTTACACTAAGGCTATATAAAGGGGAAGGAGATTTCTGTCCCTTGGCCCCATGCATGGTTGCTATTCTCTATGTGTGGTGTTGGTGATGGGTGGGGGCCAGCCTCTTTCACTATTATGGAACTTCCCCTGGATCTGTAGCTTCAATAAATCCTTTCCTCCCATAACTATGCCTGGTTTCATCCCAGCAGCGTGTGGTTGATTAATACAGGTACCAATTAGTAAAATACTCAGGGATGATGGCTAATTCTCTTAATGTTTTTTATTTGTGTGTACAGGGCATGTATGTGTCACAGTGCAGGTGTGGAGGACAACTCTGAGCGTCAGTCCTCACCTTCCATCTTGCTTTGGAGCAGGGGTTCTTTTTCACTGGGGCACCAGCAGACTGGCTGACAAGCTTATAAGGAGTTCTCCCATCTCCACCTCCCTACAAGTGCACACAGAGATTACAGATGCTCTTGCATCTGGCTTTAGGTAGGTTCTAGGGTTCCAAACTCAGGCACTCACATTACAGTGGCAAGCACTTCCCCATTCCTCTCCCCTTCATATTTATTTTTTGAAGCAGGAGCTCACTCTAGCCCATGCCAATCTAGAACACAATGTAGCCCTGGCTGGCCTCAAACTCAAAGCGATCCTCTAACCCAGCCACCAGAATGCTGGGACTAAAGGTACGTGCAACTGTGTCCAGTTTCTCTTTTATCTCATAAAACTAAAATTTTCCCTTCCTTCATTGCACTATAACTTATTCATGTATATTGAAACACAGTGGATGACCAAGTGAAGTCATTGTCCCTTAAAATTTAGTCAGAAAAAACTCTTCAAATAAGCTCTGACACCACATGTCTCATACTCCACTCACAACTATGCTCCACAGATTTCACATCCCCTCAATACGAGTAAGAATATAAGTAATAGTGTGACACAGAGAGATTTCCTCATCTTTTCAGTCTTTCTCTTCTAGATGATATCCTTTGGTATGCAAAGCATTTTTGATTTATATTTCAGAAATATTTGTCCAGAGTCTTGAAAATAGTGAATCCTACACTGTTATGTACATGCTTGAATTGCATAATCAATATACTTACTATTTAGTTAGAATTGATGTCCAAATTCTATATTTCTATCCTGTGAAAGTTTTTGCAATTATTTTATTATTTTTCACATGAAATGTTTGCATCAACAATCTCATTTGATAATTTATTGGAAATATACTTAAAAGGGGCAACTACATGATATACAAATTTAATTAATCTCGGCTTGAAAACATCACATTATACTTTTCTAGTTTTAAAAATTATAGAAAAAGTACATTATTAAAAATATAAAAAAAACACGGCTCCCCCACTGAGTTTAGTTTAGATCACCAGTGTGAATATTTAAATGATTATAAAATGAAGGTGAGGAGGACAGCATGAATATCAAGATGGTAAGATCTGAAATGCTTGTGATCTAAGAAGGAAGGCATCATACTGGAGGAAGCAGGAAGGGCAAGAAGTCTTCTTCTGGCAGGCAGGTGAGAGTCTCACCAGGAAAGCCCACAGTCCTTGGTCACACACTGCAAGAGCGTTTGTGAGGCTTTGCAGGCAGCCCTTCTCCCAAGCTTTCCCCACAGCTTTCTTTCCTGAGCACAATAGGCTAAAGGTGGCAAATGCTGTTTTCTAGTTATGCCACAAACTCCCTGAATAACACTGGACTTTCATCTTGAAGCCAACAGCAAAGCACGAGATGTGAATGACTAAACAGGCACGCCCACGATCATGTTGTTTTTGGGAGAGCAGCTCTCTGGCTCCATGGATATCACTTGAACAGAGTAGCCGCGCTCCTCTGCAGCTCTTGCTCGGTCCAGGTCCACCAGGCACATGCACTGCTTCCCTGAAATACAGTCAAATGGAGTCATGAGACCCTTCTCTAGCACCACAGTTTCAGTTCGCATGAAGGATTCTTTACGTTAACAAAGTCCACAATCACAATGGAAAATCCTGCTCATCTTCAAGTCCTGTTTACTTTCTTTCAATCAGTGGAGAAAAGATAGTTACAAATATAACACTTGACAGACATGCCTCTGCTAATAATTCAAAGATGGTAACAAAAATATTTTTATTTATTTGCAAGTGGAGAGGAGAGAGGGGGGGAGAGAGAGAGAGACTGGACCACTGCAAATGAACTCTAGCATTGGGCTATATATGGGTACTGGGGAATCAAACTCAGGTTGTCAGGCTTTGGAGGAAAGCACCTTAACCACTGAGCAATCTCTTCAGCCCAAACATGGTAACTTTATAAGAGCATTTATAAATAAATCTCAATGGGCAACTATAGACTCTATTTCCTACTTTAATTAAAATCTATTTAAAGATCATTGTTTTTTTAGTCCTAAACAATTGTATGACCTGTGATACTGTAAGGAAATCTGTCTCTGAGAATATTTAACGTAGCATGCTGACAAAGGGCCATCTGAAAGTCATGCTACATTTTGCACCTAAAGTTTTACGGGACTCTGAAGAAATAAGAAATGGAAAGTACCTGAGAAAATTGTCAACTGTTTGTTAGCTATTTTAGGCAGGTATGTAATTCTAGTACCTTCAGGACCCTATCTCCTAACAGAGCAGTATTCTATTTCCTTTATCTTTGAGAAACCGTGGCAGAAACCTGACCGGTAAGCAAGCAGTTAGTTTGTTTTCCTTTGGTAAATAAATACAAACTTCAAGTCTCAAATGTAGATTAGGAAAAAGTTCTGAGACTTAAAGATATCATATTTACATTTTCAATTATTCTAAATTAAGTATATAAGCTTCTTCATTCTTGGAAAAGGTTATGGGTTGTGAATGATCTCATTCCTTGTGTATTTCCTCAATAATTAAAATAATGCCTAGAAATTATTTTTAAATATAGTAATTTATTTAGAAACTGTTAAAATTTAATGACTTCAGAAATGAGGACAGCAGATGAGAACAGAAAACAGGATTTTCAGAGGCCAAAACAAAAACAGTAGACGGTGAAATTAGTAGGTAAGAAGTGATAAGAAGAGACTCAGATTTAAAGAGACTTGTTAAAAGGACCTGTGCCATAAACAGGGAGAAGTACTAAACATGGTGGAAAAGGCCATATCCAGAATTACGTTTAAGCACAATCATCCCCTCCTCATCAACAGATATGGCTGACATTCTTTTTTCTCCTTAAAATGTGACCTTCCTTTAAAGCCATCTGTAAATGTTTCTCCCATCTACTTTTTAGTTTAAAATGAAAGGGATTCCCTGCATTCCTTCAGTACCCACCCTGGGTTTACATAGCAGCTCATGTATCCCTGGCTCTTATCCCAGTCCAGTGAACTTTTCCTTTTTCGTTATGTAGAAGATTCTCCTATTTTCATATGTTGACTCTTGCTGGAAGTGAAATTCAGTTGCTAGCAGTCTACCTTTTGGGATCCTGGTAAACTTTCTAAAAATGTTCACAGAAATGTAAATGGCCTGTGCGAAAGCCGAGACGCAGCCATCTGATGGAGTCTAAGGCTCTGTATGAACCCTACCATAGCAATCTTGCCAACGCTCTTGCTTTCAATTCTAGCAACTTCCCTCCCAACCATGCCCTCATGTTTATGCTTAAAGCACAGATCGACCATGAACACATGCTCCACACTAACAATCATGCTTCACTGAGCTACTATCGTTCTAATAAACTCACCCCAAAAGCATGTTTTGGAAGGTTAATCCACAGTGTAACGGGGCTGAAGAACGTGCCCTAATGTGATGTAATACTGCCATGAGCCGAGCAAATAAATGAGTCAATTCTGTTATTGCAAGGGTATGTATTGCAAGTTTGAATTTTTTTATAAAAGGACAAATTTGGCCTAGTCTCATACAAATTTCCCTCCTATCTCAAGAAGACTCTCATCAGATGAGCCCTTGATCATACTTGAGAGCTCTGAGCCTCATTAATGTTCATTATAGTCACCCTCTTAGCGCAGCAGGCAGCACATCAGTCTCATAATCTTAATGTTCATTATAAAAATAACTAGTCTAGAGAGCTGATTGCCTTGTATGGTATGAGTCAATCTCTACTACACCTGACAGGACCCAGGAAACGCTACAGAAGTGGTGGGTATGAGTGCTGTTCTGAAGGCTAGCCAGAAAAACTTCTCCATGGAGATGGTGGTAGACACTGAGGTGACTCAAAACTAATCTAAGCAGAAAAGAGGCCACCAAGAACTCAAAACAAAAGGAGACTTCTAACCCATCCACCAACGCTCAAAGAGCATTGTGGAAGAGGGGGGCAGGAAGAATGTAAGTGTCATTGGGTGAGAAGGTGTACTGTAAGCACTGTTCTTAGTGCATTCATGACTCTTCAGTGATGACCAGTACCCCACTGAGGATGGGGTGGAAGAGAGGGGACTCAAGAGGAAACCTGATGGGAATACGGTCACTTTGCAGGATGTTCATATATTAAGATTCCCAATAAAATTATAAACAATAAATAAAGTTAAAAAAATTAGTCTGTGGAATTCTGCTACATAAGTACAAAAGAGACAAAGATATGGGCCATATGAAATTATGTCTCTATGTTTCACTGACTCAAAGTCTTGGGGAGGGAAACCAGGAAGAGACATAGAAAGATGTAGAAAGAAAATGAGAGGCTTTAGGTAGGGCAGAACAATTCCTTGTATGTGTTTAGGCCTCAGAGTGTGAGAAAGAGAAAGGAAATCTCTTAGACTCAGGCC
Source organism: Zapus hudsonius (assembly GCA_004024765.1). Taxonomy (NCBI): domain Eukaryota; kingdom Metazoa; phylum Chordata; class Mammalia; order Rodentia; family Dipodidae; genus Zapus; species Zapus hudsonius. The sequence continues at coordinate 8,968 of PVHP010018037.1, read as the reverse complement.
ATGTATGCCTCTCCTGTTTGACCATCTTGCTGCACTAAGTTTAATTTTAAAATTTTAAAGTAATTATTTCTCACACAACACAGTTCCTGCATATAAACTAGCTAAGTCATCTATTGCTTAGACCAGGAAACAATGGGCTCCAGCAGGCCATGGAAGAAAATGGGCATGTTGGAAGTCTGGAGAATGCCTCACAGTGTCTACTATGGGACTTCTCTAAGAAATTTTTAAGATAAGTTTCATTCCACCCATCTATCTTAAGCCTGATTTTAGAACTTAAACTTCTAGTGATACGAAGGGGCCTAGTATGCACAATGCAGACGCCAGCATGGGTTCCATGTCTGGAATCAATTAATGTGGGTGTATAGTGTGGCTCCATCATCTAGCAAATGAAAAACCACAGGCAAACTTTGTCAAACTTTGTTCCTTTGTCAAAGGAATCATTGTTAACCAAAATGTGACGAAATGTTATAGTTACAAAGACCTTTTCAATATGTTTCCTGGGAAGAACAAATTAATTTTCTTATTGATAAATGGTCAAGTTTTTCTCAAGCAAACCTGATCTATTTATTCCCAGGCATATTGTGTGTATGAACACATACCTATGAGTTTTCGCTGGGGCGGAAGCTGGGCAGCTGTCTGATCTGCAAATCTGCAGAGAATCATGTGTTCCTAAGAGAAGAGAAGCAAGAAAACAAATAAAAAAACCAGAAAGATGCTAAGTTGCCCCCCAGACTTCAACAGTGATTGAATGAATAAAATTACTGCATTAAATAGTGCTTTTGAAAAAAGGGAACTCTGAGAAAATGATACAAAGTAACTTCAAGCACACTGTTCTTCAAATGTAGTCCTTTAAGAACATACTCAGTAAAACCTCAGGTCCATTTGGCCAGCTGCTTCAACAAGAATGGATATGCTTCTGTGACTAGAATGTGTTGAATGAGAAGTCCTACAATTCCCTTCTATTTTCCCTTTACAAAGCTTATCTGAATCACTTTCGTGACATGCAATGTGGTGTCTATACTACCTGAGGTAAAGGAAGTCATGCAGATTACTAACTGGCTTCAGCCATTTTCTCAGACTTTAGGAGAGGGCTGGCTACTCCTTAGTTTTTTTCACTCTTCCCTTCACCCAGTTCCTTTAGGGGAAACAGCCTGGCTGTCCCTCCTTTCCATAAAGAATACCTGAGGAATTCTACATTTTGAAGAAGAAGAGAAGGCTTTAAAGGACAGATTGAGATTCCATGCAGAACTGTTCAATTCTGCAAGGAGCCCGAGGGGAATGACATAGCAATGAGGAAATGAGTGTTTCTATGACAACTGCTCATTCAGAACTGCTGATTCCCAGGCGGGCAAGTGATCCACCTGATGGCTCCGAAAACAGGTTGAACTCAGATCCATCTGTCAGTCTCTGGCTATTTTTTTTGGATATCTTTATTATCCAAAATTAGATACACTGTATGAGCCAACCCCCATTTCCCTCCTCCCTGTTCTCAATCCATTGGGTATCTTCCTTGTGGGCATACGGGATCAGTCCATGGGGTAGGGGATTATGAACAGCACCAGAGGTAGCCTCTCTGGCTATTTTGCACATTAAATATGAGGGCTCTTTCTTTTCTTTTTTGAGATAAGCCCACAATGGTCTTAAACTTGTGATCCCCTACATCCTGAATGTGAAACCTCTGTTTTTCAATCAGGTAAGTGGAATGATTGTGGTATTTTTCTTTAAACAGGGATATATTTGTCTCAATTTTCATGTGTTAAAATTTTTAATCTCACTATAAAATTTAATGACAGAGGTTAAGAAACTAATAAAAGTGGTTCCCCTTCCTCTATGGATCAGCACCTCTGAGCACCCACACAGCCATTGAATGGAACAGGTGCCTCTTACCTAACAAGCCTAAAGTAGAGAGCTCTCAGTTCAGATTAAGACTCTAGGATTTGGGGGATTGCTCAAGGGGTAAAATGCTTGTCACACAAGCATGGTGACCTGAGTTTGTATTGCCAGAATCCACGTAAAATGCCAGGCATGGAAGTGCATGCCTGTAAGTCGAGGCAGGGAATTCATGGGGCTAGCTGACATCAACAGAGGGAAAGAAGAATTTAGAATACATGATCTGAAGAAAGAGCAAGAAAAAAAAGCACCCCTTCATCCCTCTGGTGCTTCTAAACAGAACACACACACACACACACACACACACACACACACACACACACACACACACACACACTTTTATAAAAGATACTATGCAAGTGAAGGTAATGTACTCCACTTCAGATGGAGTACAATGCTTATATGCTGATAGGTTTTTGTCATATTTTTTTCCAGAATTATTTGTGTTTGTTCCTTGTAATCAAAGCTGGGGACAGAAAGAGCAAGCAAGGCATGTGCAGGTACTCAGTGCCTGCTGTCTGGCTAGTTTACATGTGGAGAAAAACACTAGAAAAAGCTCTCAGAATGCTGGGCACTATGTAATGAAGCTCTAAGAAGTATGGGGATAAACTCTTGCAGTATCCATGAAGTGATGACTTCCCTGTAAAACACTTATGCCTGAGATTTTCAAAGGCCTGGTGGCACAGCAGCAGTTTGGGGATTTGGAGTAAGAAGAGAAAACTACTAATGAGGGTGCTGGGGTTTCTGCTCTGACAGGGTCTGTGGATCATCTCTATACTGTAAGAACACACTCACTGTAAAAACCGCAGCCTCTCCCCTTCCCAGGTTTTCCCATTGTTTCCTTTACTTGCATCACTCAAGAAAACACTGAAAACAGGAATCCAGTTCTTGTTATTTTTCCAATTCATTTTCTACTTTATTGGTTGAGCCTTGTGAGGGACTGTGAGAATTATGGTACTCTGGATACTGCCACTGCTGTGACAGGACTCTTGTATTCTGTCAGCATCTACCATGCCTGCTAACTTAGCTTGAAAGCAGGGTAATACTCTCAGACCCAAATCTCATCAACTGCTAGAAGACAATCTGGATTTGAGCTTTATTTAAAAAGCCATATTATATGTTCATGTATAATTCAATATAGCTGTAGGAATTGGAAAAGTATCAAGGATAAAAAGTTGTATTAAGAAGTCAGGAGTGGCTGGGCATAGCGGCACATGCCTTTAATCCCAGCACTCAGGAGGCAGAGGCAAGAGGATGAGTTCAAGTCACCCTGGGCTAAAGTGAGACCCTACCTAGGGGAGAAAAATAAAAATAAAAATAAAAATAAAAGAAAGTCAGGAGAAGTAGTTCATGTCTGTAGTCCCAGCACTCAGGAAGCTGATGTAAAAGGATTCCCAGGAGCTTGAAGTCAGCCTAGATAACACAGTGAGTTCAGGAAAACAGTTCAGACACCCCCACTTCACAAAAAACAAAATCAAAATAACAGTAAAAATACTAAAATAATAAAGAAAAGACAAAAGTATATTAGGACAACATCTAAATCTTTTTAAGGTTACCTTGTATGATAAAGTTTTCTTGAATTGTTCACTAAAAAAAAAGAAAAAAATAATTAGAAAATAGCTATATTTAAATGTAAAGAATACCAAACAACCTAAATTATAAATTAAAATATATATTATGCTACTTTCAAATGGTTTAATGAAAAGATACAGGCAGAGCAGATCATCAGCAGGAAGGAGGGGATTTCTTTCACAGGTTGTTTCTACTATTAGAGAAACACAACCATTTTCTTCTTATAGACATACATAGTTCCAGGTGTCATATTGGGTAAGTTTTCTTGCTATCCAACTGTGGCCACACCAGCAGAACAGAAGGCATTCACTACTCAAAAGATACTTTGTTTTTCACAGCTGCTCAGAAGGGGACATGCCATGCCATGCAGGCCTGTCAGTTAGGAGGCCAAGGGAGTGGAGTGGTTGGAGTTAACTGTGGTTTCTGTGGTAAGCAGGTAGAGGACTGATTGCTTTGAATAATTTCAGCAGGCTCTGGAAAGTAGGGCTGCCCCTAGTTACCTGGTACTGAACTCTAGGGTGTTAGAGCAGGGAGAAAGTTGTCTGGAAGTGCAGGAGCTTGACAAAAGATGTGGCTATGGATAAAGGACTCTGCATTTGGTTGGCATGCATAGAACAGATATAGACACGTTATTGATCCAGTTGTCAAACATCAGACATGATAAATATACCAAAAAGCCAATGCTATCAAGCTATTAAAGGTAAATGTATATCCCACAAACACCTTTTATTAATGCTATCATATTTACTCTTAAGTCATTCAAAAAATACCTATACATATATGGTATTGACTTTATTAGTACCAACTCTGTATTTCTACCTATTTTAGAAACACTATGCTATTTATAAATTTTCCACTCTACTTTTTAAAAATTTATTTATTTATAAGGAGAGAGAGAGACACACACACAGAAGAGAAAGAGAATGAGAATGGGCATGTCAGGGCCTCCAGCTGCTGCAAAGGAACTCCAGATGCATGTGCCACTTTGTGCATCTGGCTTTATGAGGGTGCTGAGTGAGGAACCAAACCCCAGGTCATTGGGCTTTGCAGGCAAGTGTCTTAACCACTGAGCAATCTCTCCAGCCCCTTCACTCTACTTTTGATGATTTGATAGGTCATATACACAAAGAAATAAACTTCCTAAATAAATCAGTTTTAAGAACAGAAGTAAAATGACAGTAAACCTACAGGATTGTAACAAAATTAACAGTAATCTGAAACTTTAAAATCAGTTAGTTGGAATATAAACTGAACAAGTCAAATACCATTCTTTTATGAAGGGGGGAGTGTGTGTGTGTGTGTGTGTGTGTGTGTGTAGAGGTGTTTTTGTCTTTTTTGAGGTAGAGTCTTACTCCAGCCTAGGTTGACATGGAACTCAGGCTGGCTTCAGACTCATTCCTACTATCTCAGGGATTACAGGTGTGAGCCACTATGCCTGGCATTCACATTAGCATTCTTAAGAAACTTTACAGTGCTAGACGTACAACTGTCTCAGTGAGTTATAAAAATATACATTTTAATTAGTATAGGCTTATAATAAAATTTTAGCTTAATAAGCTTCAAATTTTATGTATACATACAGACATATATCTATCCATATATAATTTTTTTTCTCTCAGCTTTACTAGTTGTGAATTGTGGCAAGATTAAAACAATGAAAGTCAAAGTTATATTCTTTTGTATTTTATTACTAATGTAAAGGACTTTATTTTTTTAATATAGATTTTTTTTTTCAAGGTAGGGTCTTGCTGTAGTCCAGGCTGACCTGGAATTTACTATGTAGTCTCAGGGTAGCCTTGAACTCATGGCAATCCTCCTACCTCTGCCTCCTAAGTGCTGGGATTAAAGGCGTGCGCCACCATACCCAGCATTAATATAGATTTTATTTGCATGAGAGAGAATATGGGCATGCCAGAGCCTCTTGCCACTGCAAATGATCTCTAGATGCAGGTGTCACTTTGATTATCTGGCTTTATGTGGGAAGTGGAGAATTGAACCCAGGCTGACAGATTTTGCAAGCCAGCGCCTTTAACCCCAGACCAAACTTTAAATAAATTCTAATGAAAAATTTTAAGTTTATAAAAATGATGATGCAACTTATTTTTAACCCAAAAAGCATTTAAAAAATCTTTTTATGATAGAGAGAGAAAGAAAGTATGGGCAAGCCAGAGCCTCCTGTTACTGCGAACAAACTTAGATACATGCACCACTTGTGTGCCTGGCTTTATGTGGATTCTGGGGAATTGATTCTTGTCCATCAGGATTTGCAAGCAAATGAATGTAACTGCTGAGCCCCCCCCCCAACAAAAAAGCATTATTATTTTTTGAAAAGCATTATTTTTTAACCTAGGACAGACATTATTTAGTTATCTCCTAATTAAAATTACCATGATAATCCTCAATAATTATGAATCAGAGTTAAAATGTCAGAAATGTTAAGAGTGGTCCTCTAAGAAGTTGGGTCAAAGTAGGGATAATTAAATCTCTCACTCTCTATGTGGGATATGAAGGACTATAAAATGATTTGAAAATTTAATCAAGTCCCGTGGGTACTATTTAAGTACCATATCTTATTTTAATTTTTTCTTACATATACTTAGTTTTGTTTAGACATTTTTAGTGGCAATGTTCACACTGATTGAGGGCTTGCTTTAGGCCATTTCCTTTTTTCTTCTCCCCTCATTTTCCTTCCTTCCTTCCTTCCTTCCTTCCTTCCTTCCTTCCTTCCTTCCTTCCTTCCTCCCTCCCTCCCTCCCTCCCTCCCTCCCTCCCTTCCTTCCTTCCTTTCTTTCTTTTGGTCTTTGGGGATGGAATCATATTTTGTAGCCCAGGCTGTCTTCATGCTTTTGACAATCCTGCTTCAGCCTCCCAAGTGCTGGAATTACAGGAGTTCTCCAAAATGTTTTCATAAAAACCTTGTGATAGTTTCAGTAACCTCATTACGTATAAGAGAAAACACAAGCAAACAGTAGAACTTGCCTGAGGTGAAACAGCTTGCAGAACGCTAATAAGTAGCCAGTATTTGCACACTGGAAGTATACTTCCAGTTCTGGAACACAGCCATTAAACTCCACTGGCACTTAAAAATGAAGGCTCTCATTTCATTCTGAAGAGCATAAGGAAGTGCTAAGCCAACAGACTTTCAGTGGGCTGCCTCCTCCAGATCCTTGCTTCTCACTTTCAGCAATAGCTAAATCCAAGGGCAAAGGTAGGGACAGACACAAGACGCTCTCTTTCTAAACAACACATGCTAGTGTGTGCTGGTTTTTCTCATATTGGTAAAATGCTAAATTTCACCTTTTTGGAAAATTGAATTTTGACGTGTTCTGAATGAAACCATAACAGCAAGGGCATGCGACAAAGGAAGCCCGCGCGTGGATGCAGTGCTCAATCACCATGTCTGTCGCCACTCCACAGGCATGCAGGGCCACCTGGAAGAAAAAACCAGGCTGTAACATTCTACTCATTCTCAACTAACATCTGGTGTTTGTGCCTTTAAAATGTTTTTGATAGATTTCAAGAGATTTAAAGTTACCAAAGTACTGTTCTATAGTCATTTAAATGGATCTTGTTTGCACTTACCAAAAAATACTTAGCTATTTACATTAATTCACAAAATTTAGCAAGGTCAAAAGATTACAAAAGGAACATTACAAATGAAGCCTAGTATTCATTCAGTGGGAAATGTGGCATGTTTTAAATGTGAAAAATTGGATATATAGATACCTGAACTAGCACCCTTACTGAGTATGAATTTAGATCAGTGTAGTACTTGGCAAGAACATTAGATTTGTAATGATAATTTTCATTGATTGTGAGACCCTAGGCTCCTTACAAATAAAATGACTTTAAATTTTTATCTCCTTAGTTGTAAACTGGTTAACAATGCAAGCATGTCACAAAGCAGTCTCAGAAATGAAAAATGCATTTTAAAACACTTTCAAATGTGATATAATCTAGTGAGTGCTATATAAAAACTAGATAACATCTCAATAGATGCAGAAAAGGTATTTGACAAAATCCAATGTACTTTATGATAGTCCTGAAGAAGCTGGAAATAGAAGGAACATATCTCAATATAATAAAGGCTATTCATGATGAACCTATAGCCAACATTATACTAAACAGGGAAATACTTGAAATCAAGAACAAGACAAGAGTATCCACTTTCTCCACTCTTACTCAATATAGTACTGGAAGTCTTAGCAAGAGCATTAAGACAAACGATCCAAATAAAAGGGATACAAATAGGAAAGGAAGGAGGTTTTCAGATGATATGATTCTACATATGAGACTTTCCTAAAGACCACCAGAAAACCATCAGAGCTGACAAACACTTTCAGGAAAGTAGCAGGATACAAAATTAACACACAGGCATCAGTAACCTTCCTATATGACAATAACAATTGTGCCGAGGAGGAAATCAAAGAAACACTCCCATTCACAATTGCCTCAAAAAAGTAAAATACCCCGGAATAAACCTAACCAAGGAAGTGAACAATCTCTACAATGAAAATTTAAAACACTTTAAGAGACAAACTGAAGAAGACACTAGGAGAACCAGCTCATACTCATGGATTGGAAGAATAAATTGCGAAAATGCCTATCTTACCGAAACAACCTAAAGATCTAATGCAATCCTCACCAAAATTTTGTTATTCTTCATTGAAATAGAAAAAAATCTAATATTCATCTGGAAACACAAAAGACCTCAGACAGCCAAACCAATCTTGGAAACCAAACTAAGAAGGCTGGAGGTTTCACCATGCTTGATTTCAAGGTATATCACAGAGCCATAGAAACAGACATAAGAATCGGTGGAACACACTAGAAGATTCATATATAAACCCAGGCAGATATAGCTATATCTGATTTTTGACAAATATGTCAAAAATACTAGAGAAAAGACAGTTCTTTAATAAATGTTGCTGGGAAAATTGGATATCTATATGTAGAAGAATGAAAGCATATCTATCATTATCTCTCTCCATACACAAGAATCAACTCCAAATGGACCCCAGACCTTAATATCCAACCTGAAACTCTGAAACTGCTAGAGGACAAAGTAGGGGAAGCATTTTATCACATAGACATAGGTAAAGACTTTCTGAATAGAACACCAGTGCCTTAGGAAATAAGGCTACTAATTAACAAATGTGACTGAAATTAGAAAATTTGTGTACAGCAAAGTAAACTGTTAACAGGAGAAAATCTTTGCCAGTTTTACATCTGGCAAAGCATTAATATCTAGGATATATAAAGAATTCAAAAGAATAATCAATAAGAAATCAAACAGCCTAATCAAAAATGGTCTATGGAATGGATTTCTTCAAAAGAAGAAATACAAATGCTCAATAAGTATATTAAAAAGTGTTCAACATCTTTAGTCACTAGAGACATGGAAATTTAAATGACTTTGAGATTCCATCTCATTCCAGTCAGATATTATCCAAAAGTCCAATGACAGTAAATGCTGGCAAGGGTGTGGGCAAAGAGAAGAACCATT
>PVHP010018036.1:0-33719 GCA_004024765.1 Zapus hudsonius | reverse complement strand
ACTTGACCACTGAGCCATCTCTCCAGCCCCTTCACCTGTTCTTTCCTTCTTTACAAAGCATGAGGGATCCATGGACTCACTGTTGTCACCCACCATCGTCAGATTCCCATGTCTACCAATGATTCTCTCCTTTCCTGACGTGACTTACTGCAAGCTAGGGGCTGAGCAGAGACAATTTCACTCAATATCTGTTTGGGATAATAAGAATTATCAAGCCATGTGTGGAGGAGGAAACAATGTTAAGGAGGCTTCTACAGTTAGCTAGTTACTGCTCATTTATTCACTCAACAATTAGCTAGTAATTATTACTCATTTATTTATTCTTTCCACAAATGTTTAAAGTCTTTACAATGACTGGAGCTCTAAGCTGACATCTTTAAAGGCTGAGTGCTATTGTTTTAGTGTTTGTGTTCCTCCAGAAGTCACACTGGAACTTACTCCCCGTCCCCAAAGCAACAGTGTTATGAATGGGGGGCGGGCAGGGTTACAAAAGCTCCACCTCCATGAAGAGATTTGTGTCTTATAAAGAACTTCATGGCATGAGTCGGCTCTTCTGTCCCTTTTAGTATATGAAGACACAGCACCTCTCACCCCCAGGGATGCCATCTTGGAAGCAGAGGTAGAGCACTCACCTCAATCAGACACTGGAACCATCTTGACCTTGGACTTGCCAGTCTCAAGAACCCTGAGAAATAAGTTTCTGTTATTTGTAAATTCTCCAGTCCAAGGCCTTTTGCTAGAGCTGTGCAAGTGGACTGAAAGAAGACTGAGTAGCTCACAGAATCCCCTGGAGACTGGGGATGCCCCCGAGAGTCACATCACAGAACAAGTCATTCCTGACCCCACCATCCCGGTGCTAAAAGATACTTACTCACACTGGAAGTTTGCTCTTACTGATTGACCACCTCCGTTTTGGAGTCCTCACTGGGACATCTGTTGAGCAGAGTGTAAGTTACACATCTAAACCCTTACCTGCAAGGAATGCGGGGAATATGAATGGCTGTGAACTTCTTCAAAAGAAGGAGGTCTGGTTCTCAGTCTTAAAGTATAAGAAGGGATTATAGGGGGCTGGAGAGATGGCTCAGCAGTTAAAGGTACTTACTTGTAAAGTCTGCCAGCATGGGGTTCATTTCCCCAGTACTCATGTAACGTTATGCCAGATGTACAAAGTGGTGCATGTATCTGGAGTTCATTTGCAGGGGCAAGAAGCTCCAGTAAGCCCATTCTCACTCTCTCTATCTCTGTCTCTCTCTCTGTCTCTCTCTCTCCTGTCTCCTCTGCCTTTGCGTGGGTTCCAAGAATCTAAATTCCAGTCATCGGGCTTCTAACCCCTCAACCATCATCTTGGCCCCAAAGAACACTTCTTGGCAAGAGAAGGTGGAGGATCAATCCTGGCTGGACATAAGATGAGTTGAAAGATCTTCGAGTAGAAGAATTCAGGTAGACAACAACTTTAGTCAAATAGAAAGAACAATTCAAAGACCGCGGCACTTAGACAAAAGGGTGTGAGATATGTTGGCAATGAAGATCACTCACGCTGCTCAGTGGGATGGGAGAATGACGCTCTTCTGTGTGATCTGGATGATGGCTGATCGAGACCTGGCCAAGTCTACCTCCATGATGAGAAGAAGGAAGGTATCAGCTCAGGAGGGATCATGAAGAACCAGCTGGGCTGGCCTCTCCTTTTAGCACTTGTCACAGTGATACTTCTTTCCTAGTGTCTGTGTCTGGGGAACACTTGTGTCCTCCATCGGATGGGATCCTCCACAAGGCAGGGGCCGTGTCTCCACCACATACCCAGTGCCTTTCTCAGTTCTGGCTACTGAGCAGGAGCTCAGTCAATATTTACTGAGGGGAAGAGAGGTTAATTCACAGACAGATTGATGCATATTTGGAGCATGGGAACGGAGCCAGCAGAGATGTTCTAGAGGGCTTTTCCATCTGCTGAATTTCAGGCTTGAAAAGAATAGATGAGGGGACATTTTTTTTCCATAGGTTTTCTAGAAATTTCAGAAAAGATTCCCAGTCTATTATAAAATCAGACAGGTAAGTCTGCTCTGTATATATGTCTAATGGTTAACGCACAGCATGTAAGCATTTCAATGATAGGCTATTACATATGCCATGTAGAAAATTGGTTTTGAGGCAAAAGGAGTATTGGACCTCATTTCCCATTATCTCTGCCACTGCTCAGATGTTGTCCTGGCTGGTCAAAATATTTGGGACAGTCCCTGAGGCTCTAGACAGAAACATGGATGTTCTCTGAGGAGCTCCATCCGGCTGCCTGGCTTCTCACACTTGCAGTATAAAGCAGTTTACAGTGGACACTCCGTCCAGACTGGAAGAAGAAGAGACTTCACATGAAAGATGCAGCCCTCCCCCCCTACACCCCATTCCATAAGGACGCTCCTCCACAGCCGGGACCCATGAGAAAGTATTTCTTGGACTTATGCCATAATTCCTAGCAAGAGCTAATTAATTTTTCTCAGTGGGCCTGATGGTGGATAGGGTTTCTACCTTGCCTCACTTGGGACGCATGGCCCGTGCAGGTTTGGAGGCCCTGGGAGGGCAGGAATTAAGGATTCCATGAGGTCCACCGGCTCCCTTGGTAACTGCAGCCAGGTGACAGGGAAGATTTTATAAATTAATCAGTGTTGGCCAAATGAAGGAGGCAGAGTGATTGCTTTGCTGTAGTTAACTTTCTGCTTCACTAATAAGAAAGTGAAGGATGCAAGCTTGTCATTACCTCCTGAATTCAGCTGGGAATGACAACTGAGACAGAGCCCCGGATCTCACGAGACACTAAGAGCTGACAGAGACCACATTGGCAGAGGGAGGCAAGTCAAGTAGATATTTACAACCTTGAACTTCTCAGAAGCCTTCGGGTTGGCAGAACCGGTGACGACACTTGGACAGTCACACCTCCTCTGTCTCAGTCCATGTGGGCTGACAGTGAAGCCAGGCCCAGGGCCCCAGGGTGGGCAGGGAACCCAGGCTGTCTGTGAAGAGTGCTGTCCCCTGGCTGGAGAGGTTGGGATGGGGATCCACACAGACCTTGTCAGAGAGAATTCGAGAAGCTGTACCTACTGTCTTGCCTGAGTGATTTCGCTGATGTTGCCCCTAGTCCCATGCCATAATTATACCGTAGGATATATACCCAGCTGCCTGTGTTCACAGAACACAGCACCCAGAGGCTCTGCAAGCACATGCTAAGGACTGAGCGCTTGGGTTCTCCGGAAACCCTAACAAAGATGCTGGTAATAGAAGGAAACCCGCCTCCCCCAAGATGGTTAGGTCAGGAGGCTGGAATCCTCACACACTGGATTTGTGGCCATCAGAAGAGCCAGGAGATCTTCCTCCTTCTACTCCCCACCACGTGAGAGACAGCCATCTGCAAACCAGGAATTAACTGTCTGTACCTTATTCTTGAACTTCCAGCCTCCAGAGCCATGAGAAACACATTCGTGTTGTTTAACCTGCCCGCTGTGTGTTACTCTGTTACAGTAGCTCAAACCAATGAAGACAAAATATGACTTTGTATGAGAACTATTTGTGTTTTTATGTTTTCCCTCAGTGGACTGTGGAACCAGGGGATGGTCTCTCTCTCTCTCTCTCTCTCTTTCTCTCTCTCTCTCTCTCTCTCTCTCTCTGTATACAGATTTGTTTATATTTCTAGAGAACCTAGCTTTCACATACGTGCTTCACGCAAAAAGGGTTTATATAAGAGCCCATCAAAAAAAACTTCAGCTCCCTTAGGTGTGGGGAAGGGGTACTCTAAGAGCGTGGGCATGATTCCTGGGCAGAAAATTCCATAAGCTCTCTGAGGTCCCACTTTGTGGATGTATCCCAAAACACGTAAACTTATGATACCCACTACTTCATTGACTTAAGCCTTCCGTGAGATATCTACTTTAGAATTAAAAACAAAATAATTTCTGAAGGAAGGCTATTTTCCCCTTAGTGGATAATAACACCTTTACCGATGATCTTATTTCCTTCTTTTCTTTGGCTACTAGGAAGCTCTGGGGAGTGGGGGGGGGCGGAGAAAGAAAATAAAGAAAGAAACCCTGCTACCTCTTTCTGGTTTGCTTATCCCATTCTGCACTGATCCTTTTTCGTTCTCCCTGCTGTTAAATTTACATTTCACTATATGCATTTCTCAGGTGTTATTTTAGCACATGGTATGGTATATTCATCAGCCTATTCTGGCTAAAATAACTAAATAATAAAAATTTCAAAGTGCATGGATATTTGAAACAAAAGTACTAGCTAACTTTTAAAACACAGGACAATTTACTGTTTTTTTTTTAAAACTCATATTTAATGATTTTTTTAAAAAAAATAAAAGGTTGTACTCTCATATCCCCTTTCTCCTGCCCCAATTATGCTGAGGGTCTTCTTCGGTGGGGTGATTGGTGTTCATTATGGGGACCAACAGGCCTCAGTGAGTCTCTGCAGGGATGGGGAATCGTGGTGTCTCAGGCTCATTCCACCCTCCCTGAGGCTCTTACCATCTTTCTGCCCCCTCTCCCACAATGCTCCCTGAGCCTTGGCAGGCAAGACAGAGATCTGATTAGTGTTGCTTTCTCTGTAGTCTCTAGATCTGTTTTGACAAGGTCTGAGTGACCACAGTGTCTGTCACCATCTCCCTGGAACTGGTTTTCAGGTTTTCAGGCTAGCAGTGAGAGCAGTATTCGTGTCATTGTCTCCCCTGTAATGACTTCTGGGCCTGCGCAGATGAGGTGCAGGTACCCATCTCCTGGCAAATAGCCCATCTCTCTCTCTCTCTCTCTCTCTCTCTCTCATACATAAACCTAATGCCTGCCCCTGAATATTGTACTGCTGGTCAGAGAGCTTTTGCTGGCCTTCTCACCTGACCCTTAAAGACTCAATCTTGGTGACTCTCGTTCCCCACGTCCATCAGGGAGCTCACTGTTCAACATTTGGATTTATTAATGAACGTGTTGAATCATTCTGAATACAGTGAGTTCAGGACCTGCTGTCCATCAGTCATCCGTCTGTTGGTTGGAGGCTAACCTTTGCCTCACAGGAAGATGAGAACACTCGGAGAATTGTCCTGAGTGATCCATTCCCCTGAAGAGTCTGCCAAAGTCACTGAAAGCACAGGTAGACACAGCTATGGATAGACACGTTCAATCTGGACACTGGCATATGACTGATACCAAGCAGGAGACACAGATCAAGGTTGGGGGTGAGTGTCAGAGCCTGGCAGGGTCACCAGGGCATGGAGACTTCCAGGAGTTTCAGGAAACATCTGTCAACTCTAGGCAGGAAGCTCTGGGGTTACAGAAAAGGACTGTCTTTCTTGGGGCTACTCCTATGGAGCCAGGATGCTGTACATCTCGGGCCACTGAGACTGATTGATGGCCCAGAGGAGCAGTGCTGGAACAAGGGGCCATCCACTCAGCTCCACTTAGCCTGCGTTAGCACCCAGAGACGGGGATGAGCCAGGGGCTCTGTGCCTGGTGAGCTCTGCATCGGGCAGCCTACCAGTGGCTCAGCATAAATGCACTGCAGAGAGGAGTGGGAAACATCCTGACCCGTGTTCCTTCGGCTTCCTCCACCCTTGCCAGTGTGGGCATTGCCAAGGTATTAAGAGCATCAGAGGAGAAAGCAGACAGGCCCCATTGTTGAGTGATTAACAATTACTGAAACTCTACAGCCTGTGCTTGGAAAACAAGAGATCTACAAAAGCTCAATTGAGGAGTGGCCAGAAAGCACATCCAGGAGGGGCTGGGAGCACTTTAGGAATGAAGGGAATGTCTCCCTTCAGCTCCACGGGTGGGGTAGGTGGAAGGAACTAGGGACTAGTCTTAGGGACATTCAGTACAAGTCCTGCCAGCCAAGCAAGCCGTCTCCTGCTTCTCTGGGCCAGCTCCCTCCGCACACACTCGCCCTCATCTTTGCCTGGACCAGTCCCTTTACACTGTTTCCCAGAGGGGTTCCCATCCTGCCTTCTTATTGAAACTTGTCACCTCTGGGACCCAGTATTGTTACCCTGACAGATGACCCAGCCTCCCAACTTTCTTAAAATAACGAGAGAACATTTGCTCTCTGGAACTATAAGGCTGCATCCAAATTTACAAAAGGAAAATGAGAGAGGAAAGCATTCAAACGAGCCCCTTGGAGTAGGGCTCCTGTGGCAACACACCGAATAAAGGAAAACAGGAAAGCAACTGCAATATTAAAAATAGATGACTTCCTGCATGGGAATTCTTTGCTGACCTTGTGGATTGGAGAGGGGTTCGTGTTTGCTGGCCTGCCGCCTTCGGATTGCAGGAGACTCCCATCCAGGGACAGTTCTCAGGGTTCTGGGCTCAGCTCCATGGCTCAGAAGTATTCATATTGATGTCTGCTATTGACAACAGATCTTTTCTCTTTGATCCTTGGTGCTTGATGGGGACCGAGTCTTTATCACATGTTCCAGTGATGTGTGCCAGGAAGGTCTCAGAGCACCCTTGAGCAGGTGTGGTGTCTGCTCCCAACATCCACTGCCAAGGGCATGAAAGCCACAATAGGGAAAGCAATGTCATGATGCCTAGAGACATGATTCACCCACCAATGCCAACCATGGGAAGCCTCCATGTACCAGCCATTGCTCGTGTGTCCTGGCTCATACCCATGTACTCAGTGGATTTCGATTCTAGCTTGGAGAAATAGGCAAATCACAAGGCCAGTAGATAAATCAATTAGAGAACCTGGAAGATAGGTAGACAGCAAGAAGGAAAAGGGTAAAGAGAGTTAGGCGGGCTCAGTGAATAAGCACCTGCCATGGCGTTTTGGGTATCTGAGATAAAAGTTCAGATTCTAGTAAAAGCTGGAAGCTGTGGTGGGCTTCTGTTATCTCAGTGTGCCTACAGTGAGAAGGGAGAATGTTCCAGAAACTCACCATAGAGAGGTGAACAAAGAGAGATGCTGCCTTAAATAAGGTGGACGGTAAGGACCCAACTGAAGGTTTTCCTCTGATCACCACTGTGGTAACATGAATGCCAGCACTCATACACACGGACACACACCTACACACACCCACGTACAAAAGAAGAGACTTAGTAAGCAGGTGGTACTAAGCAAGAGAGCGGACCTTGGTAAGGTGGTATTACCTGAGCAAAGACTTCACAAGGAGGAAGTATGTAGGCAGACACCTTGAGAAAGATTGACACAGCAGCCTGTTCGAAGGCTGAGGTAGAGCCATCAGCTTCTCTCTCTTCTTCCCTCACAGAGGCCTTAGACTAGACAGCTTCTCTCTGCAGGCAGCAGAAGTAACAGTTTTGACAGCAGGAAAAATCATGCCTTGGTAACGGGCCAGCTCTTGGAGTCTGTGTAAATGGGAGTGTAAGGAGGTAAAAGGGTCAGAAAAAAGGAACACCTTCAAGATTCCAGCCCCTCATCCCAGGCAGAGAATAAGACCTGGAATGCCCAGACGATACCCAAGACAACAAGAGCCCCGTGTGCATCCTGGACTCCTGGCCCCACGACCCCTCCATGGCTCGAGTCTTGAGACACTCATGGAACCTGGCTGTGGATCACAGCAAACTCAGGCTGAGTTCTTTATTCCTGGCTATGCATGCTTCTTCTTTTTTTAAAAAAAAAACTTTTATTTTTAATGATTTATTTATTTGCAATGGAGAGAGAGAGAGACAGAGAGAGAGATAGAGAATGGGTGCACCAGGCCTCTTGCCATTGCAAATGAACTCTGGATGCATGTGCCACTTTGTGCATCTGGCTTTCTGTGGGTCCTGGAGAGACTCCTCCAGCATGGGGACCAGCAGAGAAAGCAGCAGACAGGAGCTGGAAGTAGGTATAACCTTCAAAGGCCCGCCCCTGGTCATCTACTCCTGCCAGCCAGACCCCATGGCCTAAAGGTTCCCCAAGCTCCTGTATTACTTTACTCAACACTGTGTTCAAATACCTAACCAGAGGCAGCTTGAGGAAGAGAAGGTTGATTTTGGCATCTAGTTCCTGTGGATAGAGTCCATCATAGCTGAGAAGGCAGGAGAGCACTGGTCACTTTGTATGGACAGTCAGGAAGCGGAGAACCCTCCACAGTATCTCCCTTCCTCCAGCAAGGCTCTACCTTCGTGACCTTCTCAAACAATGAGTGCCACCAGCTGGGGACCACTTAAATAAGTTAAGTCAGTGTTCAAACACCTTTCACATCCAACACCTTCCATATCACCCCCCCCCCAGCTGGAGAGCAAGGGTTCAAACACATTCAAACCCTAACACACCCTTAGAACATGATACTGCACGTGCTAAAATTGGAACGATACAGAGAAGATTAGCATGGCCCCTGCGCAAGGATGACACGCAAATTCATGAAGCATTCCATATTTTCAAATTAGGTTCAAAAACATAAAATCCTCACGAGCATACTATAACCTATTGAGCAAGTAGTGGGCGTTGACTGGCAAGAGTGGCCATGAGTAATAGGGGAGAGAGTCTAAGCCTATGAATAATTGATCAGTCTGACAGCCCCTGGTCCCAGTCATTGGTTCCTTCCCTCACTGAGCTGTTGACCAAAGTGACCCATGAGGTTCCAAAAACAAGACAGAATTCTGTCAAGCTCTTGAATGACCTCCCCAGGCCTGAGGCAAAACCCTGTTGCTGAAGAAACCATAGAATGCCATAGATCAGCATTGAGAGACCCTTCAAGGTCTGGAATGGTAACCAGCCCCCAGATGGTAGTTAGTGCAGTGCTGGAAGGCACTGCACAAGCTGCCAGGGGAAGCAGATCAACGACAGCTGGAGTAAACAGACCACTGGCATGAAACACAGTCTGTGGCCATGAGTAGGCTGACCACAAATCCTACTGGGAGAGAACAGCGAACCAAGAAAGGAGCACTCGTGCAATGGAGGAGCCTGGGCCTGGGGGGAGGCAATCAACAGCTTTTAAATTTGGCCAAATATTCCACTTGGTGAGGGGAAGCCCGTGACTGGAACTGGGGAATCAGTGCAATATGCGTTGGATCCTGTACTCTTGGGATCCCAAGAAAAGATGCGCTATGGTACCGATTGATGGGGAGGCTATTAAAAATAGAATCTAGGTAATCCAGAATTGTGTATATTTGTTAACCTATACTTATCTCACTCTCCTATGGAGATTGTGTTTGCATTTTTCAGGATGCAATGAGAGAGTTGTGTCCCATCTAACCCTACCAACTGACTGTAGGCCAATAGCTGAGATTCTCATAAGAGATGAGCCACCACAGTCATACCATGGAGGATTCATATGGAGCCCCACAGAGAATGATGGGATGAACAAGGGACCAAAGCCACAGCCATTCAATCAACACAGGATAAGCCAGGGTGACAGAAACCAACAATTTTCAACACAAAGCCCCCTAAGCTCACAACATTAATACTCACCCACCACAACTCAGGGAACTGAGCGGGAGAGGGGGCGGAAAGATTGTGAGAGCCGTGGTGGGGGAAACTACCCAGAGGCATGGCACCCCTCAGTAACAACACACTTGGGCCAGGAGAACCAGGCTGAGTACTAGGCTATCCATGGTCCCCTGCCACAAGGACTGATCCAGATGACCCGTGGAGGAGGAGGATATCCAGCTGATTGGGGATGGGGAGGGGGCACTGGGGATAACAACTCATTGTTTGCCCACTAAATAATGTAACTCATTATGGACAATAAATATATATTTTTTAAAAAAAGAACATGGTACTGTGCTTGGCACACAGTAGGGTCAATACATGTTAGTTCTTAACAAATCCATTTAATGGATACATGAACAGAGAAGAAGCTAGAATTCATATAAAAATTTCAATCAATAACCAAAAAGACAAAAGTCCCTACCATAAAAAGAAGGCAAAAATCAAAGAATGCATTTCATATGTGTTTTGTGTAAGACCATTCTTGGGTCAGGATAGTCGAATCAGGCAGCTGAGGAAGTGGTGGGGATTGGGTTTATTCTATAATATCCACCTCTGTCTCTGTGCCAATAATTAATAAGATTGCTCTAGGTTTACAGAGGCCAATAAGGTGGCAGATTCACCAGCAAGAAATCCTGCCAGCCCCTGCAAGGACGTACCTACGTAAATCTCAACTTCTCCACTGTCTGAATCCATTGTAGGAGATTTTAACCAAGATATGACCTCTGGACATATACTTTCATTGCTAAAACACAAACCTATGGGATTCCTAGGAGAGAAGAAGGTCATTATTGGGATTTCTATTTGACCAAAGGCCCATACGATAGCAGCATGTGAATGCCACCGACGCTCCCCAGATGTTCCCCGCACACTTGATTAGTCTCACCGCTGTCTCCAGATTTGCTTCCATTCAGGAAACTTGAAATAATGGTTAGCAGAGGGGCGCACAGCAAAAATCAAACTTCTCCCTCTAACTTTTCCATCTTCTTTCATTTCACTGCTATCCTTCCTGTGGGCCCAGCCTCGGCTGGAGCTGTGCCATCCCTGTGATCAGACACACAGACCAGAGGACCGTCCTCATGGTGATGGAGGCTGGAGAGGGGGAGTTCTGACCCACGTGTCTGCTCAGGGTGATGCCCTTCTGTGGCGCAGGAAACAGGCCGTCATTCATGAGGCTTTAGAGTGGATACCATTAATGCAAAACAGGCATTGAGGCAGCTCTTGTGAAGTATTAGCTCTTGTGAAGCCACTGTGGGGGGAGCAAATCAGAAAATGAGGTTCTCCTGGGACCTATCCTTCTGCCTTGTACCTTCCTGGAGGGATGACTGCCCTTTGCCAATGGGAGGGAGCAGGTCATTTGCCTTCTAGAAGGCTCATTGCCTTATGTACATTGACACTTTGGGCCTCTAGAGGGAGCTGAAGACTTTTGCCCTTTCCAGCCTACTCACACCAGGAGCCATCTCTTTATTAGAGGTAAGAACCAGGGTGCGAACTCTTGGTGTGATGGTGGTTTCATGGTCTTTAGACAGATCTCTGTGTCAAGAAAATGTAGCATTTTGGCTAGCCAGGCCTAGGTCATCTGTCTGTCCCCTCTTGGTGGAGTGTGAGGCAACCCTCCTAGCATGTTGGAACCACAGAGAAGCATAGTGCATGATATTGTCCTGGGGACTTAGGGTGTCTCTGAATGTCCTCTATCCTGTCAGCTCAGCATGTCCACCAGCACAGCTTTGCCCAAAAGAGGGTTCATGCACCGAGCGTCCCAGCAAGACAGTAATGGCAGCCCCAGGTGAACACAGGTAAACACCAGGCAAATCCGGGGCTATAGGAAAGCACAGTGCATGAGAAGGGACCTCCTGCCCATCCAGGATGATCGTGCCAGGTGCATGACTTTGCAAGCAAAAGGGAGACCGTGCCAGCCTGGCACGGGTGTGTTCACCACACTCTGCTCTCCTCAGCAGAGCTGTGCCCTCCAGGAGCCAGCAGGGCTCATGTCTCAGTCTTGTCCAGCCACCAGCATTTGTCTTTCTTCTCCTTTAAGTCCTTGCCTCTGCTGGCTTCTAGAACATCACCCTCACTCGGTTTCTCTCCTACCTCACTGGCCATTTCTTCCTGAAGGCATTTTTTTTTCTTTCAGACAAGATCTTACTATGTAGCACAGATTAGCCTTAGAATTCACAATCCCACCTCAGCCTCCAAAGTGCTGGCATGAGCTACCCTACCTATTTGTTCTGGGATTTTTTTGCTGTTTCTCGTCATCCCTCCATTTCTGAATTCCCACCCCCAAGATAAGTTCACAGGCTTTGTGTTTTCAACCTCTCTCACAGTGATCTCAGCTGATGTCTAATAGCATGGACATGCGAAAACTCCACCTCGCGTGTCTCTCATAGACCTCTTTCCTGAGCCTACGTCTATCCGCTTTCCTATTCGGTATTTCCATTCAAGGAGCTAATAAGCATCTTCAACCTGTCCCATCTAGAATTAAGGCGCCCAGAGCTCTCCCTCCACCATTAACCAACAGGGAAACCACTCCCCCCAGAATCCGGTGACTCAGGCAAAAACTGATGGTGGTTTCTGACTGGTGACTTTCTCTTCCACGCCACAGCTTGTCCAGGAGAAAGTCCTCTAGGGGTATCTTTAAAATCTGTTAAAAACGTAATGCCACCTCCACAGCTTCTGCTCCAGGAAGTCACTTCTGCCCCTGCCTTTGCCTCTGTGATGGGTTCAGTGACATTTCCCCCATAGTCTCATGTGCTGCGAATACTTGGTCCTCAGCTGGTGGCAGATCGGGAAAGTTGTGGGGCCTTTGAGAGGTGCAGCCTTGCTGCTGGAGGCTGAGGGTGGGCTTTAGGGTAGGGTCACCCAGTCCCAAGCCCGGTACTAAGGTGGCTTCCTTTGTGCTGCTGTGGAGATGGGATGCCTGCCTGGCTGTCTGCTGAGGAAGCTTCCCCTTGAGATTGTCAGGCAGAAATAAACCCTTCCCTTCCAAAAACTGTTTCCAGGCAAATGCTTTATCCCAGCACTGAGAAGCAAAGTGTGGCAGCCTCCTCCCTGGCCGTCAGTCATAGTCTGCTCTCAGCACGCTTGCTGGCATTGGCCGATGACTTTATCACGTAGGTCAATACTCTTGTCTCTAACCATAGAGCTGTGGAGGAAATGGTGTGTCTTCATGTTGCCCTATGTGAAACCCCGTGACCGGCTGCTGTCCTCACAGGTTCTTCTCCAGCACCCACCGTCTCCCTTGGGCATGTTTTCATCTCAGGACTTCACTCTTCCCTCTTTCTGAAACATTCTTCCTTGAAATTTCTTCATGGCTGGGATTCCCTCCTCAGTTCCTTCTAGGTGACTTGAAGGCACTTTTTTTGTATTCCCTGGGTGCCTGTCTAAAATTTAACACCCCACCCTTCTCGTTCATCTTCCTTTCTTATTTTTTTATTTTTTCCATTAATGACATCATTCATGAATTCTTTTTCGTTTTTTTTCCAAGAACCTTTATTCTTTAAAACATGAACATGAGCGGAAACAAAAACACAAGAAGCACAAAACAAAGTCACCCAGTGGAGGGCAGTTCAGTTGGACGTGACCTCCCGGGTCCAGCGTGTGTGCACACAACATTCCTCCGAGGTCACCAGATGGTGCGGTCTGCAGCCTGCTTCTCTGAGCTCACCAGCTCAAACCCCCGAGCTACCCCACTGCAGTGGGAGCCGAGAATATACCACGGCATCTCAATCTGTTAGAAGAAGTGATCGTCCTGCCTTCCCTGGTGACAAAAATACTCTACGTGAGTATTGGCACAGTTGCAATTCAAACCCTGCATTTATTTAATGCTCATTTTAAAATGAGACATGATGTCACGAGGTGTAATGTGCCTCACGGGTCCTTATAAAACCTATCCTACTAGAATAGGAGAAGGAGGCATGTTCCCATGGAAACAGCGCCCGCGGGTGTA
This sequence comes from Zapus hudsonius, assembly GCA_004024765.1. Taxonomy (NCBI): domain Eukaryota; kingdom Metazoa; phylum Chordata; class Mammalia; order Rodentia; family Dipodidae; genus Zapus; species Zapus hudsonius. The sequence goes on along the minus strand of PVHP010018036.1, from coordinate 20,368 downwards.
GTCGGTGGCATGTGCACATCCAGGGATGGTCCTCTGTGCACACATACAGCACAATGCATGCGTCCTGACTCACATGAGCCAGAGGTGCTTGATAATACTGTATTTCTGTCAATTGTAACACATTTACAAGTTGAGTAATTAACTAGATGTACTTCTTACCATTCACTGTTAGGAAATCGTGATTTGTGAGCATAATAAACATAAATACTTTACCCAAAACTCACATAGAATTCTCATGGTGAGAGTTGACTCTACACTCCTCTAGATGTAGAGAGACCAGCAAGGGGCCCTTTCCCTCATCCGTTCCGTCTCTCTCTGCACCACCATAGTGACTTACCTTCAGGACAATACTAGCTTCAAGAGGTCAGTTAACACAAGTCATGCCTAGGAGGTAGCTCTTTCTTTAAAAAAAAAAAACTAACAAGACACAATGAGAGATTATTTTATTTCTTGTAATAGGACTAAAATTTTAATACCCAGCAGTGTTAACTGAAATACACATAGAGAACAAATACAGTCAACCTGAACCAACCTAACAGGCTCAGAGCCCTCCTCTGCGCACACTTCCACGCCCCTGCCAAGTGAACAGTCGGCAGGTGCTCCAGACATGAAGTTAGCAACCATTCCTGTGAGATATCAAAAAAGAATCCCTAGGGCCCAGGTCAACCCTTTGTTTTTACCACGTTATGCACATTTAAACAGCTCGAAAGAATAGAGGCTTCCATGAAAGATTGAAGTTTCCCATTATAAATATAGCGGCTTCGAATAAACTACTCACACAAAGGCTGCAATCAGAAAGTGTCTTCTCTCTAGGAACATTCTAATCTGGAATCTTCCCCGTCTCTACCAAGCCAGGGGTTAGGGTTAGCCAACTGCAGTGTTTGGAGGGCATTTAAATAACTTGACTTCCTAAGTGGATTTAAGAACAGTTTTTCTTAGGAGTTTTCACACAGAGTGTACTCAATGTTAGCTAAGTCCACTTTGATTATGTGCTGGAAACCTTTCATCCCGAGAGAACTAGATGCTGCATACTTGAACTTGTCTGTCCTTTGTATACGCTCCGTACACTGCAAAATAAAAGACACAGAGACCACAGTCAATCTTGCTTTACCAAAAAGCTGATAGAAAATCCTCTGCATTTTTTTCTCTTCCCTCCCCAAACCTGCACAAATACAATGGGCACTGCTCCCAGAGTGGCTTCATTACCCCTTTTCCAAAAGACGGTATTTCATTGTGAATTTTAACCAATTATCTGCACAATGTGTTGTTTGTTACATCTGCTGTGAACATACGCGGTGTACTTCTAAATACATAGAACATTTGGTATTTGAAATGAGGACTTAAATTTTTACTGTTGTATAGACAACACACAATGGTTATGTCTGAAAGGTTTGGATATTAAGAATATTCTGGCCTAGAATCCTTGATTTTTTTCCAGCTCTCCTTCTCCTATGTCTCATGTGACATGTGTCACTCAAGTTTCATGTTGCAATTTCACCCATGTCAGAAGACAGCCTTTCTATGAAATTTTTTAAAAATATATTTTATTTATTCATTTTCAAGCAGAGAGAGAGAAAGAGAGAGAGAGAGAGAGAGAGAGAGAGAGAGAGAGAGAGAGAGAGAGAGAGAGAAACGAACACCAGGGCTACCACCTTGTGGGTCTGGCCCATGTGGGACCTGGGGAATTGAACCGGGGGCCTTAGGCACTGGAGGCAAGTGCCTTAACCGCTGAGCCATCTCTCCAGCCCCCTTTCTATGAATTTTAACACAAGTTATACAAACTGTGTTAGTTTAACAGCTCTACTTTTGCCACACATCGGTGACCTTTTTAATAATTAATAATTATCATAAATTAGCACTCATTTTCACACACACATACACATACATATTATGGTGTACATTAAAGTTAAATGAATAAATGCACAAATGCACATAACATACAGGGTAACGGAGAAGCTGCAGTGTTCAAGCACACACTAACAAAAACTTTAAAAATATTTTTCTCAATTTGGATATGCAGAAAAATTGACTTCGTGATAGGGAATTCTTAGTCTTACGTTTTCACTGATTTTACTCTTAAGTACATGATGTATAACCACAAATGTTACATTGAATTGAGTTCAACTCTCCTGTATTGAATTCAATTTAATACAATGCACTGTAAGAGACAGAAAGATAAAAACGAGTCCCTAACTTTATAATAATTCATACAGGAGCATTAACATATATAGTCATCATATCTCAATGTCCACAAGGGATTACTTCCAGCCCTCGACACGTACCAACATCCAATTCCGCTATTGAAAATGACATAGCATTTGCATAAAACCTACTCAATATCCTGTGTGCTTTAAATCATCTCTGCAGTAGCTATAATACCTAAAACAATGCATAGGTTATGGAAATTACCTCTCTGTGTTGTTTAGGAAACCACATCATGGTAGTGTGCTGGAGGCAACCAGTTCCTCTTCACGACAGGTGCACATTAAGAGAATGATCAGCTGTATCTGTGGACGTGGAGGGCCCACTTTACAAAACTTTACACCATTATACACACAGTCTACCTAATATCTGCTATGTGATACATGTTCTATAGTTTGCATCTCCAGGTTTCTGTTTTTCTACATCACCCAGCATTTGTTTTCAATGTTTTGACTCCATTTGAACCAGTTTCTTGTGAGAATATGGAACACAGGGGCTCTAGTTTCCGTCTATAACTGTGAGCTAAAGGCAATTACTTGTGAAATCATGAAATTGTGTCCTTTAATCTTTAACCTCGAGGCCCTTGCGTGGTAACCATATTCTTCCAATGGTCAACTCACTCATCAGTGGTATTTGTGAGCTCTGGTCAGCATGAACCTGCTTGTCCTGGTTGAGACACTAGGAAGGTGCCAGAATGGTCTCTTCAACAGTGTCCTGAGACACATCCCAGGCTGTGCTATTTCTCTTCCCTTCCTAGACACGCCTACAGGCCAGTCATCCTCCACTGCACCGTTCTTGGGAGACAACAATAGCATCTGCTTCTCATTGTGGTGCTAATTTGATTTTGGAGTTACTTTCATAGGTGTTTAATCAGGTGTGCAGGTGAAAAGATGAAACGTGAAAGATGGATGTTTCTAAATATTTATTCAGAAAACAAATCAGGCAATATTCAGCCCAGCCTCTTCCCTAGAAGTCCCCCCCTCCACCTCAGCCTCTCTAATTCCACGCTGGCTGGAGGCACTCAGTCCTTGCTGATGAAGCCTTGGAGCTACAGCTTAATACCCATGAAATTAATTGTTTTTTCACTCCTAATAGTGTCTTCATCCTACTCTCTGGATAAACAGGCATTGAAGGGGCTGATATGCCAGGCTTGTTTTACTTCTGAAAGATGATCCTTAAAGTAACTTCAGAAAACAGGTCAATACGAGAGATAAAAGGAAGCTGTGATGATGTTAAAAAGCCTTTCAGTAAACTAAGATCCTGTTGACAGAGTTGTAAAATAATCTTCCACCATTTGCTAATTATAAATAGGAGTTACAAGGAAAATGATGCCCACGAGGGTTAAGATGAAATAAAGTGTGTTCATCATCAGGATAGAAACCCTGGGTACTGAACTCTTGGACAGGATAAAGAATGTGATGGAGCAGTTTGGATCTTAAATGTTCCCTAAAGCTCTCGAATGGAAAGCCTGGTCCCTAATGCAACCGTGTTCACAGGTAGGGCCTTTGGGAGGTGATCCGATCATGAGGTCTCCGACGTCATGAATGTATTAATCCATTTATGGACCCAGAGGTTAATGAGAAATCGGGAAGTCGGGGAAAGCTTGGGTTACATACAGAACTTAGCTTGAAGAAGAGGGTCCTGAGAAAATGACCTTGTAGGTTACATCTTGTCTTTCACCTTCTTCTTTTTCTTCTTCCTCCTCCTCATCTTCCTCATCTTCCTCTTCCTCCTTCTCTTTCTCTTCCTCCTCCTCTTCCTCCTTCTCCTCCTCTTCTTCCTTTTCCTCTTATTTCTCCTCCTCCTTCTCCTCTTCCTCTTCCTTCTCTCTCTCCCTCCCTCACTTCCATACAGTGAGAAGCTTCTCTCTACGTTGCATTCCCTTCCATGCTGTTTAGCGTCACCAAAGCTCAGAGATAATGGCACCAATCAATCATGGATCGAAACTTCTGAAATCATGAGTCAAAATAAATCTTTACTTATTTAATTTGATTTTCCCAGCTCCACTGACAGCACTGTAAAGCTAGCTGGCACGTGTGAGATGATAACACAGATGACGAACATTACAACAGAGCTTCATTTTCCTGACAAGTCAACAAGGCTGGCCAAGAATGGTCATTTCCTATGGTCATAGGAATATTCTAGCATCTAAGCTCTGTGTTTAATATGTCTTTGGCACCTCAGGTCAGGGATTATAGGTCAGCTTTACTCAAAATGTATTTAGTGTTGTTGGTCTCAGGCTAGCAATGACAAAGGGAAGGAGCCACACACAGATAGGAGATCTGGCCTGGAGATGCTGGAAGGTTATAGGAAGCAATGAAATTCATTCTGTATAGTTTGAATGATGCTTCTTGCCTAGGAGGCCATAACCAATCCATGATCATGGATGGGGCTGAGCAGAGCCCTTCACCAGGCGTTTACACATCTCAATGAAATAACCATGCAATTTACAAATGAGAGGGGAACACTTGATTCTTCTGGCCAACCACTAGTGATCTGTGACATTCAGTGAAGCAAGAATTCGAGATCACAAACTCTCAGGAGACAAAGGAGGTAGGCGAGGGAGGGCTTCATGAGCTGAAAGAGAAACAGGAGCAGCAGTGGTCTCCAGGATGCTCAGAGAACCAGAGCTGTGCCAGGCAGGATGAAACTCTCAGAGATGACCCAGAAAGCAGTTCTGTTTTGTTGAACAATGAATGTCTCTCTAGAACTTCATTACAGTATAAGAGGAACCTATTTGATTAGCCAGAGCTCACCCAGAATATACCTGAAGAAAAGTTAAAATCAATACTCATTAAAACAAAGGCCAGTTCTTTAGACCTCAATGAAAGGTTCGGCAACTCTTGCCAGAGGAAGCAATAAAGTGCTCCTCTGTGGGAAAGGAAACAGATGTATCTTCTGTAATTCTAACATTTAAGCAAAAAAGAGTATCAATAAATTAAAAAGAAAGAAGAAAACCAGCAGCATACACTATTTTTCTATGACATTGTATAATCTTCTCAATAGCATGTGGGGTTAGGAAAAAGAACTGGACTCAGAGAAGCAAAATAGTTTATCCAGGTTTGCACAGTAAGTTTCTGCCCAGCATTTAATTTCAGAAGATTTAATCCTTTAATAATTAATAGCCTATCTTTTTATTTTTAAAAACTATTTTATTTGTTTTCAAGTAGACAGACAGATGATAGATAGATAAATAGATAGATAGATGGAGATGGAGAGAGAGAGAGAGAGAGAGAGAGAGAGAGAGAGAGAGAGAGAGAGAGAGAGAGAGAGAATGGATGCACCAGGGCTTCTAGCTGCTGTAAACAAACTCCAGATGCATGCACCACTTTGCGCATCTGGCTTATGTGAGTGCTGGGGAATGGAACCCAGGCCATTAGGCTTTGCAGGCCAGCTCCTTACACTGAGCCATCTCTCCAGCTCTAGCCTACCTATTTTACAACATGCTGTCTGTGTTGGAGGTAGTTGAATCTGCTCGGATGAAGGAGGGAAGGGGCCAGCAGAAGACTATGAGGTGTCAATGTGAGGCCCTTCTGCTCCTGAGGAAAACGAGGCAAGCCCCAAAGGATGGATGTCAAACCATTCTGCATGCAGTTGTTCATGAGATGCGTTAATACAGGAGCCATGTGTGCTCCAAAGTTCCCATCCACTGACCTGTAGGGACCCTGCTTCATCTTCATTAGAGGTTCTCTCCCCTTGAGAATCTCAGACAGCCTGTCAGGAGGCACAGTGTACAGCCTGTTGGGTGGCACACTGCACACACACACACACACACACACACACACACACACACACACAGCCTGCCAGTACTGGCCCGTATCGACAATGTTGTCTCTTCACACACCGCAGGGTCCACCTCTTCTTTGAGATGATAGTTGCCAGAGCCTTTCCTTTCTGCCTTTCCTTTCTTTACCCTCCCTGAAACATGGGCCCATGGATTCAAGAGATGCTCAGACATTGTAACAGAATGTCCAAAAGACATCTCAGATTCAGCCCAAAAGAGATTTTCTTCTAAAATAAAACCATCTATTTTGGGGCCAAATTTCAATGATGAAATGAGAACAGCAATGACTCACTCTGAAACCTAGGGCCACCTGCCCCATCCATTCTATCTTCCTCACATCTCTCCTCTCTGTCTCCTGGGCAACATCCCCCTTCCCATTCACCCATCAATGACCTCAATATCTTAGTTTTTACTGTCATGTTTCTTACTAGGATGATCTTTTGAAAGTGCCTATTGCATCAAGCTGCCACATTTCCTACAACACAAAGTCCTCATGACTGGATTTGACAGTCAAGGCCCCGCTTGGTGGGCTTCCTGCTCACCTTTCCACCAGAGTTGAATCCTAGCTCATTTACACTTCCGTGAACTACCGACTCCCCAGCAGCATAGAGGATAAGAGGCATTGGGGTTCAGAGTGTAGACAGTGAAAGACGGAATCACATGTCCCAAGACTTAAAGATATTAGATCATAACACTGATAGGGTAGAGGAGACAGAAAGGGTCGTTTGCTGTTTGGAATGAGACAATTTACACTGAATACGTCTCATGCTCCAACTAATAAAAGGGAAACCAATACAGATAGCTTCAGAGAGCAAATCTCTTTATTGGGAACTTGTGATTGGATGTAATCTGTGTGAAAGATATGGCTGAACAAATTAGTCAGACCCCGAAATGGGGGCAGACCTGAAATTTAAACTAAACCAAAAAAATATAAGATTGATGACTTAATAAAAAACAATAGAGACTAAAGTACTTTTCATATATGTGTGAAAATGTAATAATGAAACTCATTATTTTTTATGACTCAAATATGCTGATTCAAAAGAAAAGAGACCACAAACGAGGAACATGTTAACATTGAAAAATAATGCCATATACTGGGGGGAAAATCTCTACCAATTGTAGGGCAAAAGGAAGCTTATTAAAGAAAGAAAATGGTGATCTTCCTGGGATTTCCCCCACAGAGAAGCCCCAGTAACCTGAGAGAAGAGATGGAGACAAACCTAGTGATTCCCTTTCTCAGAGAGACAGTCTGTCTACTCAGAATGTAAAGGTGGATGATGTCTTTTGAGATGGACAGAGAACTGCTTCTTACCACACCTTACCCCAAGTTTCTAGATGTATTTAAAAAGTATAACTGCCCTAACATGATATGGTGTGTATATGTGTGTATGTGTGTGTACTCCATGTATGCATGATCGCTCCACAGAAAGGTGTGAGTGGAAAATGAGAGCTCATTCTAATAATTACAGCCTTTCCCATTATTTTTATTTTTGACATTTTTATTTATACACATTGCATTTTTATCATATTGTCCCCATTACTTTATCTTATTCTTCTTCCACTGGCACTGAACTTCTCACCACTTACCAGTGACTACACCATGGAAGAAAATGAATTCATCACCCATAAACCATAACTGCCATCATGTGCACGCCTTATACGGGCAACCACAGTGGCTGTGAGTTCATAAGTGCAATGGCCATATGATGTCCATACGATGGAGCTCCACAGCACTCCTCCCCACTCTTCAGCTCTTGCAGTTCTTCCACAATGTTCTCTGAGCCTTTGGATGACACAGATGTCCTGTAAAGGGCTGAGCACTCACCAGTCACTAATTTTCAGCACTCTGACAGCTGGTACTCATAATTATTGTCTTTTCATATAAATTGGTCCAGCCCAATCCCAAATCCAAACAAAACTTTCTGCATGCTCACATGGTGCCATGGTGGAAATTTCTGCATCAAAATGCTTGGTCTCATTGTCAAAATTATTAGAAATATTACATTACTTCGGATGAAATATATAAGCTGTATATTAAGCATACATAAATTCTGTGTTTAGATTTGGGTCACAATCTCATAACAGTTCAAGATGCCTATGCAAACATTCCAAAATCTGAAAAAAAAATCTCAAATCCAAAATAATTCTGGTCCCAAGGATTTTAGACAACGGAAAGTTGCCGTCATAGTAGGAGGAGTGAAGAATTTTTTATAGCACCTACTGAATGTGCCTTTTATATACTAATTAGGTTTTAGAATTCTCCTATTAGAGTAGCCTAAACTATGTTGTGGGAAAAAGAAATTTCGACAAGAATAAGTTATCACAACACAAGTTTATTTCTTGCTTATGCAAAAGTTGAGTTAGAGAAGCAGAGACTCTCCTCCACCATTTAGCTTAAGGATTCACGCTCATTCCGTGTGGTGATACCACCCAAGGGCACCCCGAAAGTCAGCAATCCAGTTCTTAACCACAGAACAGATGCTCTCACCCTCGGGCCATCCGCCAGAATCAGCCACGTGGCTCCACTCACAGGCAGGGTGATTGGGAGATGCTGGGAACTCACGCGTGGCCTGGGAGATCAGTCTGTCTCTTCCTCAACCCTTGGGGAGGGCAGTTGAACAATCATCATGATTTGTGAAGATGACAGAAAACTAGCATAAGCAAAATATAATTATCCAACTGTTAGTAAGAGGCAGACCTGAACTTTAAACTAGGCCATCTGGTTTCAGAGTCCCTGCTTTAGAAAATCAAATTGCCTTTTGAAAGTAATAGACATTCAAAGTATTTCATTAATGAATTGAATCAAGGAAAGATAGGATGATGAAGATTTAAAAATCCCGTCTTGGTGCACAGAGCCACAATACCGTAGGAGACACTGAAAATTAAGAAGCAAAAATATGCGATGACTTTTCTGTAGAAGGAATTTTCTGAGATGGAATTAAATACATGGGCTAATAGTCAGCCAGGGCCAGCGAGGGAAATAGGAATGATGCCTGAATCATCCTACCTGTGGGCAATCTAGACATAACTGTGGTACTGAAGTGAGAGGGGTGGAAATATCACCTGGAGACATGCTAAAACAATAGCCCAGGATCAAGAGAATAGTAGATTAGCAAATGCAAGAGTCCACTTTCTAGAGGAGGGGTGGGCAGATCATTTTGTAAAGGTCTAGAGAGTACATATATATGTTTGGCTTTACAGAGCCATGTAATTTCAGTCATGATCACCCAATTTTAGAAAACAGCAAGAAACCAGCTGTAAGCAGCCCAGGAATGAAGGTTATGTCAGTGCTCTAGTTAAATGTTATTTACAGAAGCTGTCTGCGAAACCAATTTGGCTTGTGGGTTATAAGTTTGTCTACATCTGCTCAAAAGGAAAGAGATCCAAAGACATAAAATAAACAGTATATCTGTGGAGAAAAGATCCAATTTAATAGTAAGCTAAAAATTAAAAATCAATAGTAATATAATTGTTATCAAGAAACACTAGACAAAGTATTTAAGGGATTATTGTTAGAAAGTGTTCAGTTAGTTGCCTTCACATACTTTACTTTTAAGAGATTGTTTAAAGTGAAAACCAGAATATTTATTTTTATCTTATTTCATATATAGCTATTAATTACAGCTATGTATACATTTATATACACACATGTAAGTAAGTAGGTAGGTAGATAGATAGATAGATAGATAGATAGATAGATAGATAGATAGATAAAGTAGGTATGTTTTTTCAAGGCAGTGTTTCACTATAGCCCAGGCTGACCTGGAACTCACTCTGTAGCTTCAGCCTGGCCTTGAACTCATGGTGATCCTCCTAATTCAGCTTACAGAGTGCTGGGACTAATGTACACATTTTTCAAAATTTCCTTATTTGGTTTTTCTGCATAAAATGAATCTAATTCAAAAAATAATATGATCTTAGTAGGCTCAAAGATTGGTGGTTTTTACATACTTCTGATTAGAGTGTGTGTAGGTGTACTTTTTCTTTAATATACTGCTAATATGGGTAAGGAATCTTGAAGGCATAATACAATTAACATGTTACTTGCAATTCTCAAAAATAACTGGGTTCCACAGAGCTTTCTATAATTGTTATTGTCATAGAAATAAGAAAATTGTTAAAAATAACATGACACAACCATGAAATGAATACTGCAATTTACCGAAAGTTTATTTTTGAAACCTTAGTGATAATAAAAGAATACTTATGCTGCAATGCTAAGTAAAATTAGAATATAATGTTATGTACATATGTATGTATACTATGTACATACACAGCTATGCACTAATTTTATGAATATACATTGAAAGCTGCATATGACAGAACAGAAACTATAAATATTTATGATAACATGATATAGGCTATAAAAGGGTGTATCTTTTTCTGTGTTATTTGCATTTTCTATATATACATTTCATAAACCAGAAAAGATAATAAGATGTAAAATGAAAATCACCTTATGACTTTGAGCCTCAACTTTTTTCATTAAAAAAAATGGAGACAGGACTGAGGGAGACAGCTCATTGGGTAAAGGTGCTTCCTTGCAAAGCTTGCAGGCCCTGGTTCAAATAAATCCCCAGCACCTGTGTACAACTAAATGCACAAAGTGTCTAAGAGTTTGTCTGCAGTGGTAAGAGGCCCTGGCACACCCATATCCCACCCCTCTCTCTTGCCATCTTGCTCTCTCTCAGATAAATAAATAAAACATTTTTCTAAAAAAAAATGGAGACAGCCATGCATAATGGCTCATGCCTGTAGTCCCATCACTTGAAGCAGAATTGCCACAAACTGGAAGCCACCCTGGGCTATATTGTGAGACCCTGTCTCACAACACCAAAATAAAAAAATAAATAAATAACTGAGATAAGATACTGATTTCATATGATTATGTTAAAGAATTATACGAGCTCTTGTGCATATAAAGAATTTAGGCTGGACTTGGTGGCACAGCCTTTAGTCCCAGCACTCAGGAGGCGAGGTAGAAGGATCACTGTGAGTTCCAGGCCACCCTGAGACTCCATAGTGAATTCCAGGACAGCCTGGGCTAGAGTGAGACCCTGCCTTGGAAAACCAAATAATAATAATAATAATAATAATAATAATAATAAATTAGCATGTATTAATTCAGAAAGTCTTGAATTTAGGATTATATAAGAAAGACTGAGAAACTGCAAAGCTGAGAATAACACATAAAAGAATGTTTATTCCAAGTTGCAGGGAGGAGAGAAAGGGAAAGAGGGAGAGGAGAGAGAGAGAGAGAGAGAGAGAGAGAGAGAGAGAGAGAGAGAGAGAGAGAGAGAGAGAGAGAGAGAGAGAGAGAGAGAGAGAAGTGTGGAGCGGGGGAGCACGTTTCTGACATCTGGCTGCTTCTTCCAGCATAGTGAGACAGTTTCAGGCAGATGTGGACAGGCAGAACAGAGGTAGAGGAATGGCTCCTCTCTTGATCACAGGAAGTCAGGCAAGGCGCTCTCAGGTTCAGGATGAAGGGGCAGGGTCCATGAACCATGGAGCTCAGGGAATGTCTACACCTGCCCAACAGGTGTACCCGGTGAGGCAGACCAGGGCAATTCTCTACATTTGGTCTTTGTGGGTGTTGCAGTCAGCTTTCTAGTTGCTGCACAGAAAGAACCCAAGCAAAGGCGGTATCATGGTTTGATCCAGGTGTCCCCCACAAACAAATGAATGTGTTCTGGGTAATTGATCCTCAGCTGATGACAGTTTGGATTTTACAACCTCAATGAAGCTGTGTTGTTGGGGACGGGCTTATGGGGATTATAAACCAGCTTCCCCTTGCCAGTATTTGGCACACCTTCCTGCTGCTGTTTCCAGTGCTGTGGCAGAGGTGATGTCCACCCCTCTGCTCATGCCATCGTCTTCCCTGCCAGGATGGAGTCTCCCCTCGAGTCCATAAGTCAAATAAACCCATTCCTCCACAAACTGCTTTTGTTTGGGTTCTTTCTACACAGCAACTAGAAAGCTGATTATGGCATGAGCAGAGAGGTGGACATCACCTCTGCCACAGCACTGCAAACAGTGGCAGGAAGGTGTGCCAAACACTGGCAAGGGGAAGCTGGTTTATAACCCCATAAGCCCGCCCCTGACAACACAGCTCTAGCTAAGTTCTAATACCCGAACTGCCATCAGCTAGGGATGGATCAATCAGAGCACATTCATTTGTTTGGGGGGACACCTGGATCAAACCATAATGGTAGGTTTATTCCCTAAGACTGCCTACATGCAGCCCAGCACCAAATCTGCCATCTACTTTCTTGTCATAACTCAGAGCTACTGCTGTCTCTCTTTACCAGTCCTGGTCATGTACTATGCTGGATGCTTCCTTTACATCGTTTATTTCATTAACTATCACTACAACCTTGACCATGAGAATGCTGTCGTGGTTTCACAGATGATGACATGAATAGAGTTTGAGTAAGGTGTCCAAGGTCACATAACTAAAAGGTGGCACAGTCAGAATTTGAAGGTGCTATTTCTGTCTTAAGCTGAATTGCCCTGCCGAGAGGCATGAATTAATATCAGAAATATAGAGATCAACTTTAAAACCAAAAACTTAGGAAAGACCTAACCTCACCTTTCCCATGCTCAAGGTAGGTGACTTACCTAAAAGACCAGGGATCCAGTGTGCAGGCTGTGACAGCGTTCTGTTGTAGTGGCTGCAACCACAGAGCCAAAGAACATGTTGGAAGTTGACCCCAATTAACACCACGGGGCACAGTGGGCTTGACTGTAATATCCTGTCACCACTACAACATCCTCAAAGCTTCAGGTTTTGATTTCCAGGGTTGCTGAAGACAGTTTTGTTTTCAGAGCAAACAGAATTGGGTCAGGGATTCCCAATGGATTGGGTCTCTGGAGGAGTCTATCACCCGCACGTTAAGCCCCAGGAATAAATACAGTCAACTTGCCAAATGGTCTGTCCATCACCTTGGCTCAATGATAAACCCAGTTAGATAGAAGCAACGATTGAGGAAAGTTGCTGAGCAGAAGACAATTCCATGCCACTGAAGAGACAGCAAGACGAATCTACGTTTTTGTGGGTTTAAGAGGGCCTGGGGTGAACGGATTAACTCTGACATCTGTGCTCAGATTTGAACCTTGAGTGGAAGAAAAGCTTATGGCTTAATTTTGCAAGACCCAGGGTGGAACTTCTGTTGGCCCCTAGGGAGATGGGGTCTGGGAAAATTGGATTAGAGTTCCTGTTATGAGGACTTGAGGAAAGCAGTTGTAAGCAACTGTAACCGATCATTCCGATCCCTTGTGTGATGTTTCAATCACAGAAGACGACAGGCTGGGTAACCAAATCACGCCTTGACTATTCTGGGCAGCACGTGAACTGAGCTTAGACAGCAACAACCTTTGCTCCTGGTAACTGGAAAAACAATCCCTTTAGAGACAATAATTTTGAACTCTTATTCCCTCATCACTGTCTTTCACCTGCTTGGTCAGCAACCACTTTATTCCAAATAAACCAGCAAAATGCATACAAATATATCATTAATTAAAATCAACACAAATACATTCATTCTCTACTCAGTAGTTAAAGATTTTCATGCTGGATAAAGAAACAAATCTACCTAGGTTTTATTTATAAGTGACCCAGTTAAAAACAGGGACACAGATTAAGACTGGAATGATGAAAACATATTACCACGTAAATACTAAATTAAATCTAAATTGACATCAGATTAAATTGGTTTAAAGGAACAACATACTTAAGGGCAACAAATCAATGATTTTCAAAATTGTTAAGGCATAACAATTATAACATTGATAATTCTACCATAGTGATGAGAGGTTTTATTGTCTCCCTTAGAAATGGCTGGGTGAGACAGACAAAGGTATCAATAAGAATATGAACTGTATACAGAGAGAACCATCCATCTAAAACTTGATTAATTGACATTGCTTTCAGATATATTTCATTTTCAAATGAAAACCGATGATGTTAGTATTAAGCCATAAAAGTCTCAACAAATTTTGAAATGAGAATTCATTCCAAGCATGTTATTGGACTCAAATGCAATCAAATGAGAAATCAATAACAAAATACAATCTTCCCTCTTTTTAAAATTTAAACATGCTTCTAAATAAATTCAGAGAAGAAATTATGTGGAAAATTAACTATGAAAAGATAATGAAAGCATTGTGGTGTACTTGAAGCAAAGATTTACAAAGAAGCTTGAACTGAATTTCTATTTAAAAAAGACTAAATAGTTAGCAATCTAACCATATAATTAAAAAATTTAGTAGCAGGGGCTGGAGAGATGACTCAGCAGTTAAAACACTTGTTTGCACATCCTGAATGCCCAGGTTCTATTCCCCAGAACCCACATAAAGCCAGATGTGCAAAGTGGCACATGTGTCTGGAGTTCATTTGCTGTGGTAAGAGTCCCTGGCATGCTCCCCCCTCTCTCTCTTCTCTTTGCAACAAATAATAAATTAAATTTTAGCAAATATTCTAAAAAGAATTTAGTAAGAGAACAGAGATCAAAAAAGTAGGAAGTAACACAGCAATAAATCTAAACTCTATCAGAAATAATTTACAAAAGGAAGTGAATGAACACTATTAAAACTGCAAAACACTGATGACAGAAACTGAGGAAGACACAAAAACTTGGAATAATATTCTATATTCATGAATTGGAAGAATTAATGTTGGTAAATGTCCGCATGACTAAAAGTGATTTATAGATTCAAAGCAACGCCTATCAAAAGGCCAACATTCTTCACAGAAATAGAAAAAAGCCTTAAAATTTATGTACTACAGCAAAAGAGCCCAAGTAGCTGAAGAAATGAGTGAAAAGAACAACGTTTAAAGGCGTCCCACCACTTGACTTCAAAATGTACTATACCTCAAAGCACTTGGGAGGTGGGGGTAGGAAGGTCAGGAGTTCAAAACCAGCCTCAGAAACATAAGCATTTGAGCCTACCTGTGCTCTATGAGGCCTTGCCTCAATCAACTCCCTCAAAAAAATTAGTGTGTGTGTGTATATATATATATGTGTGTGTGTGTGTGTGTGTGTGTGTGTATGTGTGTGTGATATAAACAGACATAGATCAATGGAACAAATTAAACAGCCCCAAAATAAATCTGGGCTGGGCTACAGAGATGGCACAGTGGTTAAAGGCGCTAGCTTGCAAAGCCTGACTGCCCAAGTTCGATTCCCCAGTAATCATATAAAGCTAGACACACAGTGGTACATGTGTCTGGACTTGGTTTGTAGTGGCAAGAGGCCCTAAAATTCCCATATTCTCTCTCTCTCTCTTTCTGTGTGTGCATTTTAATTAAATCCATGTATTTATAACCCACTTATTTTTGATAAAAAAACAAGAACCAAGAACACACAAATGGGGAAAGAATGGCCTAGAAAAACAAGATATCCCTATGCAGAAGAAAATCCCTATATTTCATCATTGACAAAATCCTACTCAAAATGGACTGAAGAGTGTAAGACCCCATAGTATGTACTAGAAGTAATCAGGAAAAATCCCATGGACTGGGCAAGGGCTTTCTGAACAAGACCTGAAAAGCACAGTCGACCAATGAAAAAACAAATGAGATTCTGTGAAACCGACAAAGCAGAGATGACAGCATTCACAGAGAAGCGGCCTGCAGATGGGGAAAGAGTTCACAGTCCACGTACTAAATAAGGAGCTAATATCCACTGTCCAGAGGGGACCCAAACTACTCCATAGCACAAATGCAACCCTATTTAAACACGGAAAAACATGTAACAGACATTGTGCAAAGCAGACGTGCAAAAGCAAGCCAACAGATGTATCAAAATCAGAGAACCACAAATTAAAACCTCAGTGCACATCACCTCACACCTGTTAGACTGGCTTTTGTAAAAAGGTGAATGACAGCAGGTGTTAGGGAGGTTGTGGAAGGAAAGAAACCCTTACACACCTGTGGTGGTATTGTTAATTAGTACAGCCATTTTTATACACCAGTGATGGTATTGTTAATTAGTTCAGCCATTTGGAAAACAGCAACAGGTTCCTCAAAAAGCTCAAATGAGAATGATCACATGATTCAGCAATCTGTGTCCTGGGCACAGACCCAGAGGGTTAAACTCAGTGTGCTGAAGAGATGGCTGTACCCCCTTTCCTCGGACACATCACTGGTGACAGGGACACTGACCACATAGAAACAGCTTATCAACAGAACATGTAGTAGATTCATGACTGAAAAATGAAAAAGAATTCTATTGTTTGAGACAACACGGGTCACTGCACTAAGTGGAAGATGCCAGGCTCAGAGAGAAAAGTACCAAGTCCCGAAATGTTGGACACAGAAGGGGAGAATAGAATGGGAGCTGCCTGAAGCTAGGAGAGAGGAATGGAAGGGCAAAGGGAGACACTGATCAGAGAAGATGAGATCACAGAGGAATAGGTTCTGGTGATCCGTTGCACAGTGGGGTGACAGACGGCAAGCGAGCTGGAAGAAAGGACCCTGCGTGTTCTCGCTGCCAGGAATTGATAAATGTGTGAGATGATGGTCGGGCTAATGATCACAACACAATGTATTCATGTTGAAGCATCACATTGGATTCCACAAATATATATGTTTGTGAAATATATATATATTATGAAAAAAATATTTGTTTTTTGTTTTTCAAGGCAAGGTCTCACTCTAGCCCAAACTGACCTGGAATTCACTATGTAGTCTCAGTGTGACCTTGAACTCACAGCGATCCTCCTACCTCTGCCTCCCTAGTGCTGGGACTAAAGGCGTGCGCCACCAGGCCCGGCATATACAATTATTGTTTACCAATTAATAATAATCTTAATTACTATACATATTAGTAATCCCAATAATGTATCTGAACATTAAGCACACTATTGAAGTTGGTTGTGGCCTCTTCCCCAACTTCCATCCTTCTGTCTTCCCCTCCAACAGAGTTTAGCATGCTTTTGCAACAGTCGGCTATAATATAGCTATTCCCTAGCAAACTGATGATAGGAATGGTGGTTATTATCCCCTGTCACATAAGCAAGTTTTAGTAGAATATATACCATGTGGCATTGTTGCACCACAGACCTGTCACCCTACCTGTGCCAAATAGTGCCAAGTTGTTACCTAAAGGAACTCTGTTAATCAAAAGTCTCATCAGCAATATATAAGATTCCATTTCCCAGCATCCTCATCAATAATTGCTATTATCTGATTTCATAAATGTTTCTGTCCGTGTGGTGGGTATAAATGACACATTTGAATTTGAATTTGCATTTCTTTGATTACTAATGAAATTATCTTTTAAATATGTGAATAGTCATTAATGTTTCCTTTGTGAATTCCTTAGTTGTGTTTTGGGCACATTATTCAATGGGTTACTGTAGGCATTTTATTTTTTATTCTTGATTCTAACCTTCTGTCATTTACATATGATATAAAGATTTTCTTCTGGTTTGTGGCTGGTCTTTTTACTCTATGGCTTTTTTGGCAAAAAAGTTCATTTTAATAAAGTAAAACTTACTAGTCTCTTCCTTTTT
Organism: Zapus hudsonius; assembly: GCA_004024765.1. Classification (NCBI taxonomy): domain Eukaryota; kingdom Metazoa; phylum Chordata; class Mammalia; order Rodentia; family Dipodidae; genus Zapus; species Zapus hudsonius. The sequence continues at coordinate 2,865 of PVHP010018036.1, read as the reverse complement.
GGCTTGTGCTGTTTTGTGCTTTTCAACTCCATAGAGAAGGAGGAGACCATATCAGAGGGAAAGCTTGAAATCTTTTAGAAAAGGAAACATACTGACCATCTTTATGGTTATTACAAAGGGGGGATTTTATAAACGTGATCAAGAAGAGGGGTCCCACCATAAACCCTGCTGATATTACAAATATGTCTAAGGGTTGCAACCAGGAGGGTGCTCTGAGCTCAGTCACTTTTGTCATTACTAAGTAGGCTCCTCTAGATTGCTGTCAAAGATCAGAACAGAGGACCATCAACAGCCAAGGGAACCCAGTCCCACCCAGTACCTTTTGCCCTCTGTGGCTGCCACCTTCCCAGCAAGGCACAGAGAGACTCTCTGTAGTTTCTTCACCTTTAGATTTAGATTTGATTTTATTTTTTTTTTGTTCACAGCACTGCCGGGGGTCTGTTTCCGCTAATCTTAACTGTAGCAAAATGCTCCAGGATGTCTATTCTTCTGGTTCCATATGGAATTTCCTGGACTTTAGTCGATTGCTTGGGATGGGGGCTGATTAGATGAAGCTATTTCCAGGCATCCTGAACACACACACACACACACACACACACACACACACACACACACATCAATTGTATTAGCAACATATTTTTAGGTGAGGCGACAGTATTCACACAGTCTTTTTTTCATACAATTTCAAACCATTTTCTTTTAAGAACACACATACTGCTGTTGTTAACAATTCTACTGATTATTATTTGTATATTCATTTAGCCTTATACATCTTGATCTCAAACTTTTATCATTTTTATAATATCTAAGCCCATTTTCCCTGTGCAATTTCATGAGACTTTCTCCATCCTTCCCACCCCTTTCCATACTTCTATTTGTGGGTCATTATCTTTTTCTCCATCAACATCTTCTCAGCAGAGCTGAGGGTCCCAGGGGACAGGGCTGGTGTGAGTCTGCCACGATGAATGGATTTCTTTTCACTCTCCAGTAACTGGCTGGCTTCCACCAAGAGCAGCTAATTTCTTTGTTGCTACTTGGGGTGAGTAGATTAGGTTACCAGTATTACTGCTTATCTGATTCTAGAATCAGTGATCCAGTTCACACGATCACCAGCAATAACTCTGGGGAAACTATTACACAGAAGCCCTGGTAATTGATTAGTGGGTATTTCCTGAAATGAATCATTGACAAAGCAATGCGTTGGTTCCAAGTTTATTTCTAGGGCAACTGGGAGTTACTGAGTTGCTTATTTGTTTACTGTTTGATGACCAGCTTTTCTTTCTAGTCTAACATCTGGATCTTACCCCCAGTTTCTCAGTATTCTGCTCATCAGTTCTCTCTCTCTCTCTCTCTCTCTCTCTCTCTCTCTCTCTCTCTCTCTCTCTCTCTCTTTCTGGAACCATTTTCAGCAGACAACTGTCTTCAGCTTCCATCTGTCAGTTGATTCTGATGGCCCCTAGGTATGCTCATTGTGACCGACCCTTGGAGCAAATCATAGCCAAGATTGCCTTCTGCCCCATCTTCTCAAGATCTAGAGGCTGTGTGCTCAGAGCTCCTTATGTCTTCATGGTAATAGGGCATGGAGACAGAGAAGATACTCTTCAGTGTTAGTAGGGTCTTCTTGAGGCTGGAATCCTTGTTTTTCTTTTCCAATCATCTACGCATAAAATATTTATGATTTTGGAATTTGGTCTGCACCCAATTACAGATTGTACCTTAAGATTTGGGCAGGGTGGAAGTTGAGTCATAATGTCTACCAAACCCTGAGTACTTTCTGTGAACAAGCTGATGGTGCTGAGTTTTGTCCCAGCATCAACTCAGTCCCGTGGACAACTGTTGCCCATCCTGAGGGCTGCCAAGCATGCAACCAAATTAGAGCCCAGAGGGGTTCGTGCACCTTCTAGGCCATTCTATTAATAAGTATAAAAACAATTCAAACATAAATTTAGCTAACTCACGGGTGTGTCTAATGACTATACCATCCTACCTCCTTTTTTAAACATATAGGTGACAGTCCAGAATTACATAGAATCTACTGAAATGAGGTCACAGAAAGAACCTCATAGTGGGCTGGAGGAGCCATGAGTAGAGGAAGCACTTCCTCCCTAGAGACCCCTTGCTCCTCAAACTAGTTTTTCTTATTGTAGTGAAAAAAGAACCATAATAAGTATATCGAATACTTCATGAAGCTGTCATTCCTTCCCAGTGGCTATGTAATCTCCCCTGTCAGTATATATATCAGCATCCCACACATTTTTTTTTGCTTTCCTACTCTTTGTTTTTCTCTTACTTATTTTTTTTATTGTCCATAATGCGTTACATTATTTAGTGGGCAAACAATGAGATGTTATCCCCAATTCCCTGATGCCCCCATCCCCAATCAGCTGGATATCCTCCTCCATGGGTCATCTGGATCAGTCCTTGTGAAAGGGGACCATGGATAGCCTAGTATGCAGCCAGGTTCTCCTGGCCTTAGTATGTTGTTACTGAGGGGTGCCATGCCTCTGGATCGTCTCCCCCACAACAGCTCTCACAATCTTTCTTCCCCCTCTTCCGCTCAGTTCCCTGAGTCGTGGTGGGTGAGTATTAAGGCTGCTTTAATGTTGTGAGCTTAGGGGTCTTTGTGTCGAAAATCATTGGTTTCTGTCTCACTGGCTTATCCTGTGTTGATTGAATGGCTTTGGTTGTGCGTCTCTTGTTCATCCTGTCATTCTCTGTGGGGTTCCATATGGATCCTCCATGGTATGACTGTGGTGGCTCATCTCTTGCCAGCATCTCAGCTATCTGCCTATGGTCGGATGGTAGGATAGGAAGGGCCACAGCTCTCTCGCTGCATCCTGAAAAATACAAACACATTCTCCATCA
>PVHP010018035.1:0-33166 GCA_004024765.1 Zapus hudsonius | reverse complement strand
GAGAGGGGGGGGGAGAGGGGAGAGAGAGAGAGAGAAAATGTGTGCTCCAGGACCTCTAGCCATTGCAAATGAACTCTGGAACTCCAGATGCCTGTGCCACCTTGTGCATCTGGCTTTTCATGGGTACTGGAGAATTGAACTCAGGTCTTTAGGTCTTGTAGGAAAACACTTTAACCTCAGAGCCATCTCTTCAATCCTATAATGTTAATTTTTAATGTGATGTTTGCCTTCAGACAAACACATTATTTACTGAAACAAAGGTTTGGGATAAGTTACTTGACCCATGAACTTTATGCTATGGCTGTCCCTACACCCAAACACATTCTCCCTTCTAATATCTACACAGATTTTTTCTGAATTCATACCCCTGTTATCTGCGTGGCCTAAATGGTAGTTGTTGCAGTCAGCTGCACGTCACTGGGATGATCTTCAAACCAGGCACAGTTTTGGGGAGGAAAGTATTTATTCAAGCTACAGATCCAGGGGAAGTCTCATAAAAGTAAAAGAGGCTGGCCCTCTTTCACGGGTCCAAGCAGAGAGAAAAACCCCCTTTTTCAGGGGTCCAAGCAGAGAGAAAAACCCATCACCTATACCAAACACATAATAGCAAACAGGCAGGAGCAGCAAGGAGAGAATAGCCCTAGGGTGGGGTCCTGCAATTCTATCCCAGACTTAATGGCTTCCTGAGTCTCTGGAATTTCCTTCCTGCACTGCCCACACAGGAAAGGATGTGTACTTCTAGCTTCTTTGAGCTTCTTTACATCGTGCCCCCTACTGAGAGGCTGCCTTCCTGTGAACATCCTCAGAGACCCACCCAACCAAGGTCAAGTTGACAACAAAATTTAACCATCACAGTAGGGTATGTTTCTCAGAGTTAATTTAGCTAGCTCTCAAGTTTTAGCAACAATTTCTAGTTTGATGATGGGACAATTGGGTAGAATATAAGCTTTCTGGAGACTTCTAGGGGAACAGTCTTTTCTTTATTCATCTGAGAAAACTGTAGGAACCTATACAAAGTTGCTTATTTTTTCAACTATTGCTCAGATTTTTAGTTTTACTATTTTTAAAATTTGTTTATTTATACACGTGTGTGTGTGTGTGTGTGTGTGTGTGTGTGTGTGTGTGTGTGTGTGTATGCCAGGGTCTCTTGCCACTGCAAAAAAATGCTAGATTCTTTCACTACGTTTTGCATCTGGCTTTTGTGGGTGGCTTGGGAATTGAACCCTGGCTGATAGGCTTTTGCAAATAAGCATCTTTAAGTCATCTTCTCAGTTCACAAAGTTGCTTTTTTAGGACATAGACTCTGGTAGTCAGTTCCCAGTTCCCAAGATGGTCTCTTTATCTCCATGGCCTGGTGTGGTCTTCTTTGTTGAACCAGAGTTGACCTGTGTGAAAACTAGAATACTGTGATGATGTGTGACTTTTGCTATTTTTGAGACAGTTCTCACTATGTAGTCTGGGCTGGCCTTGAACTCACCATCCACCTGCTTCAGCTTCTCTTGTGCTGGGGTCATAGGCATGTATCACCTTGCCTGGCTCTGATGTTGACTTTTGAAGCTAGAAAGCTTTACAGTTTCCTTTAAGCTTCCCTGGCTTTATTATTCTGAAGTCTAGATATTATGCCATGAATACCCTTGAGGCCCTGAGAAGTCCACATCAGCCACGATGGAGGAAGTGGTGCCTCCAGTGCTGGGAAGGTCTTCGGTGACTCCATCTTCAGTGGGCATATGACTGCAACCTTATGTGACATGGTTTCTGCAGAATCTCACAATAAAACCCTTGGAAAATCCCATATTTTCAGCAATGGAGGTGACAGATAACCACATTGTTTAAGGTGCTGTATTTGTGGTGCATAAATAAATGATCCCAGAGGATAGAAGTGTTGCCCAGAGAGTTGTTAGTAGGCACATTGTGACCACAGGAGGGGCTGACTTGGGATGAAACTTCTATCTTGGAAGGTAAAACAAGGCTGGGAAGAAATTAATTTCCCAGTTGTCATCAATGAAGCCCCTCTCACTTCTGTGCATTACTGATCACAAGCAGGAAATCTCTTACTGCAAGGTCAGTTCATGCTTGTGTGACTTGGATCTGCATGGCTGGACGTGGAGAGATGAGGATTTGGGTGGTATGGATGGGTTCCGTTTGAGGATAGCCACATGGAGTTATTAGTGATCCTCAACACACGGGTTCTTAAATTACTTTACCTGTGACTCATGACTCCAAACTGGGCACTTGCCACAATAGTATTTTGAATTCTTAGAATTCTAGAAGCCATAATCAAGATGTTGGTAAGTTCGGTTCCTCGTGGATACTTTAAGGAGATTTCTGTTCCTTGCCTTCTGGCTTTTCCTGGTTACCACAACACATGCGTGCCTGAGATCTGTCTCTTTCATTTATACAGCCTTCCCTGTGTCTTCACACAGCTTCTTATGAAGGTTCCAATCACTGCATCAATGAGTCCCTGTAATCCAGTAAGACTGCATTTTAACTAATTGCTTCTGCGACCTATTTCTAAATATGGCCATGTTTTGAGGTTCGGAGTAGACATGGATGTTAAGGCATATTATTCAACCCAGTACATCTATGTTTTATAGTGTTCTTTGAGTCAGTAGACACTTTCAAGGGCTAAACCTTCATTAATAATTAGGGGTAGAACGGTGAATAAGACAGGTGTGACTCATGTCCTATATGGAGGGTTTGCAGTCTGCAAAGTTCAAACAAATGGTTTCAACGTTGAGCACTGATCAAATACGTTGACATCTGATAAAAATAACAGAAGAGGAAACACTGGGTGTGATGCTCTCAGATGAAGGAGACCTAAATAGTCAGAGGTGGAGGTGGTGAAGGTGGTCACACCATCTCATGGAGGGGACCCAGAAGCTAAAATCCAACAGCATATGGGTGTCAATTAGGTGAAGAGGTCCAACAATGAAAGACTGCAAACCAGAGCTCTGTAGAAGAGCTTGTGTTACACCATGTACTTCAGTGAGCTGCCTGCTGGACTGTGAACATCCCTACTTTGGGACCTCAGCTGATCCAATCTCCCCATCAATTACCCACAGGAGTAAATGCACTGGCCTCCTTCCTCTCTCTGCTGTGACCTGGGTCAGGACATGGAGGTTCCTGGGAACAGAGCCTTCCTACCCATCTGGACACATGGACCCCCCCTTTCCATTGCTGAGTCCAATTAACTAAGTGAGATGTGTGGCTGGGACCTGGTTTAGATTTATCTCCTCCTACAGTGAACATTCTCCGGCTTCTCCCTGCCTCCAACTCTGTTCTATTTTCTGCCTCCCAGCAAGCCTATTGCTTTGCATGTCAGTTGACTATTTTCCATTGAATTTCAGAAGGCCACCTTTCTCTTAAAAACATCTGAAATGTATGTTGTACTCATTCAATGTTTTTTTCCCCCCTATGAGGAAATGACATAATTTTGCCATTTCTCATCTTCATCAGCATAGGAAAAAAAATTAAATGTATGTTTTATTTTTAATTGACACAGAATAGTTGTACATATTTGTGAAGGGCAGTGTGGCATTTCAGCAGGCTTATACAATGGGGAATGATCAAATCAGAGTAATTGATATATCTATCACTTCACACAGCCATCATTGCTTTGTGTTGGGAACAGTCCAAACCCAGCAGTGTTGGAAACAGCATCTTGTCTTTAGTTTTTTTTTTTTTAAAACTAACCAGATAGTTCATAATAACATTTCCCAAATATCCTAATTGACAAACATTGTGAAAAGATCTGGGCTCTTCCTCAGGAATGTTCTGGCAGGCTCTTACCCTTGCAGGCTTGGTGACACATTTACAATGATTTGATTGGAGATTTCAGAGAATTTGGAGGTCACTGACATTCTAAAAGACCCCTTCATCTTACCCATGAGAAAAACTGCAGCTCAAAGAGGGGAAGCCTGTCACGTGGTTACACTTATCAGGTAATTCAAGGCTCCTCACTCCCTGCAACCTGAGACTTAATTTTTTTTTCCCTCACTGTAGCCCAGGCTGACCTGAAATTCACTATGTGATCTCAGGCTGGCCTTGAACTCCTACCTCTGCCTCCAGAGTGCTGGGACTAAAAGTGTGTGCCTCCACGCCTGCCTGGCTCTGTTACTTCTTTTTAATGGCTGTGTTTCTCTACCTTATTTTGCATATGTGGATAAACTACTTCAGCCTGCTTTCAGAAGATGCTCAGGACTCTTATTTGGTGCTGCTGAGCTCCTAGGAAACCCAAGCCCTTCTCACTCTGGCTCATGCCTCAGAGCAACGAGGACCATCTGATCTCTGCACTGGGGAACTGGTCCCTGATCCACAGAGATGGCTTCCCCATCTTTTTTTTTTTTCCTTCCCTAAAGGTTATGTATATCTTAATCACACTGAAAAGAAAAAAAAATATATTTTAAAGCCGTTTTCATTTGTCGTCTCCAGTCTAAAATTAGGGTAACAGAGGGATCGTGGGATAAGCAGCCGGAGAAGGGAAGAGTCGGTTGCCACAGTAACCAATGAGCCATTTCACTGTATTTGACTTGACTGGTGATTTCTGGGAGGTTCCCCCCCCAACTTTCCTCCTCTTATGTGTGGGGTGGTGGTAGGTGGTGGGGGCATTTTTAGATTATATAATGTAGAACCAGATTCCTTACTTCTGAAGTCAACCAGTTATATTCCCTTGTCTTTTCCTGCCACTTCTAACAGTCTAGGGTCAGGTGGCTTTGTTGGGGTTCAAAAGATTATCACCATGCCCATATCTACTTACATAAGTATCTCTTTGGAATATTTCCTCAGTTGTTTTAACTTCATCTTTTGAGTTAGATTACAAAGCAATGAGTTTCATTCTGGCATTTTCTCTCTCTCTCTCTCTCTCTCTCTCTCTCTCTCTCTCTCTCTCTCTGTGACATGTGTGTTCACATGTGTGAGTGTCTGCTTCCATGTGGAGGCCAGGGGAGCGTGTCAAGAATCCTTCTAGATCACCCTTCACTTTGTTTCTGGAGGTAGACTCAGCTAGTCTGGCCCCAGGGTGCCATCTCTGCCTCTAGAGCAATGGGGTCACAGGTAGTTCTCAACACCACTGGGTGTTTGTGCAGGTGTGGAGATGGGAACTCCTCTGAGTCATTCCTCTAGCCCCTACTGGGTTCGAATTTCTCCCTTCACCACGTGTTTTGTTGTTTCTTCCTCCCCAAATTGTCTCCTCCTCTTTTCTTGGATTCTATTACCTTCTTACACACACACACACACACACACACACACACACACACACACACACAATTTTAAATCTAGCTTTCACATATGCCAGTAGACATGAGAGCTTGGTACTAGAGCTCAGTAGGTACAATGCTTGCCCAAGGTATGCATGAGACTCTGGCTTTGACCTCCAGTACCATATAAACTGGGCATGGGCATTGGGGTGTATGGCCATAAGTCCCAGAACTTGGGAGATGGAGAAAGGAAGATTAGAAGTTCAAGGTCATTTTTAGGATACATAGTGAGTTTGAGACCAGCCTGATATATGAGACCCTGTCTCAAAAACAAAACGAAACGAAACAAAAATAAACAAAATCAAAAAAGAAATGCTGCAATGCTCGTCTTCCTGAGTCTGAGCTAATTTCACATAGAACTGAACACTTCCCCAGTTTTGATGATGGCGATTCATCCCACCAGGAAACTTCCCGGCCTCCGTATTCCACACTGGAGAAGCCAGCCAACTCACTCCAAGACTGGTCTGGTTCTCAGGTCATCATGCCATGGTCCGCTCTCTCTTAGCTTGCAGATCCTGGAATCGGATGCCAACTCTTGCCACAGCGTAAAGAGAACCAGCCCTGGAGGCAGACAGACTTGGGTTTGAATTCTGCACCAGCACCACCTTGGGCAAATGATTATTTAACCCTTGGAGCTTATAGTGTGGTTATAAGAGATAACATGGAGAAAGCAGCCACTGATTTTTGGCATATATTAGGCACTGAATAAATGTTAATCTCGTTTCTAATTTTCCTGTCTCTCATCTCCTTCCCTGTGGCTTGCCATGACGGCTGACTCTTAAATATTAGTTTAAAAATGCTAGAAACATTGGAGGGCCCACTCTCTCCTATCTCTTTTTAACTTTAATTTTTTTTTTACATAGGTTGTAGTGTTATATCCCCTCTCCCGGGCCCCCATTTCCCTGAGGACCCTCCTCCATGGGGTTATTCGTGTTCACTGTGGGATAATTAGGGTCTCAGTCTCTTTGATTCCCTTTCTCTGAGCAGTGCTCCTTCTCCCCTCTGGCTGTCCCATGTCCTCGGGTGGCATCGTGCCACCTCGCAGACTCTTCCTGACAAGTGTTCATCTAAACACCTTTTGGAACCCCTTGTGAAGAGCTCAGCAAGTGCCTGAATAGCCCAAGGGTTTGAAATCAAGATGTAAAAATGTGTTAAATGGATCAAAGTAAGTTAAAATGACGCTCACCAAGCTCCGATCTTTATTGCTTATCAGGGTGATGCTGTGTGAATGTTGAGGATGGGTGGGGGAGTAGTTCCTCACTTGAAGTGATGGAAGTCCAGCCTGACCTCATCCAAGCAAGTGAGAGGTCCAGGAGGGTCCCAGAGAGGCAACTATATCACCTCTCTTTTCCAAGTGGCTTTGTCTGTGTCTGTCACAGCCAGCTTTTCTCAGATTGGTAAGGCGGCTTCAGGTTGATCTGTTTCTGGCTCCCATGATCCAACAGACAGATTTATGTCTAATGTCTACACTGGGCTAATCCTTTTTTGCCAGAATAGAGCATCTTATTGGCCAGCTGTCTCGTGTGGGGGAGGTGACAGTCTGTGATGGATAGTCAAAAAATGATCCAAACCAGGGAGGATTAGTGCTCCACACAATGATGGCTTGCGGTGACAGGGAAGACTCACTGAGAACAGTACTGTCTGACACTCTGGAGTCCTGGAAGGGTCAGAGATCAGCACCAAGGTAAAGGCTTGATTGACTCTCAGGAGAAAGAGAAGTTTCTGGCCTGTAGGGGGCATTGCATTCAATGCAGGGAGAGGATTTAGAATCCAAAGAAAAAGGTGGAATTTCAGGGATTCCAGGCTATAGCCAGAGGGTGCTGAGAAAGGACTGAAAGTGAGAAACTAAAACTGAACCACGTGGTGGCCCATGCCTTTAATCCCAGCACTTGGGAGGCAGAGGTAGGAGGATTGCTGTGAGTTCGAGGCCAGCCTGAGACTACGTAGTGAATTCCAGGTCAGCCTGGGCTAGAGCAAGATCCTACCTTGAAAAACCAAACCAAAATAAAAAAACAAGAAAGAAGAGAGAAAGAAAAAAAGAAAGAAAGAGAAGAGATGGGGAGGGATTCTTTTATATTTCAGAAAAGATGGGTTAAAATTAAACAAGTTTTAACATTTTTTATTATGATAATACTCCAAACTTAATTGATTATAGGAGCAATCCTTTTAACCATGAACTAGCTCTGGAAGTGTTGCCACTGATCGCAGACCAGTGATGCCTTTTATGGCCACACAGACTTCCCTTCGGACCCATCTCCTCCTTAATCCTTGGGAACCTGGTATTTGTTCTCCATTTTTATAACAAGGCCATTTCAAGACTGTTGTATAAATGGAATTATACAGTATGAGATCTTTTGCTATTGGCTTTTCTTACTCAGCATGATTCTCTGGGGGAATTATGTATACCAACAGCTTTTTAAAAATTTTTTATTCTTGAGTACTATTCAATGATATGGATAGAATGTAATTTTTAAAGCCATTTTCCTACTGAAAGACAGCTGGGCTCTTTCTGGTTTTTAGCTATTATGAATAAAGCTGCAGTCAATGTTCATATATACATTTATTCAGTAAATGTTCATGTACATATTTTTCTCTCTCTCTCTCTGATTTTTTTTGAGGTAGGGTCTTGCTGTAGACCTGGCTGACCTGGAACTCATTATATAGTCCCAGGTTGGCCTCAAACTCATAACAATCCTTTTACCTCTGCCTTCTGAATGCTGGGATTAAAGGTGTGTTCCACCATGCCCGGCCTGCATATTTCTTTTAAAAACATTTTTATTGACCAGGATCATACTTGTACATAGGGTTTTGAGCATAATCTCCTCCCGTTACTTTATTTTTGTCTCCACTCCTCCATCCCTTTTAATGAACTCTTTCTTCTTTCCAATTAGTTCCTCTTCTATTTTGATATCTTTTTTTTTTTTTGCCCTCCTCCATTGTTATAGTCAGACACATGCTGCTGGGATGAATCTCCAAACCAAGAACAATTTGTGGAGGAAAGTATTTATTGAAGTTACAGATCCAGGAGAAGTTCCGTAATGAAGAAAGAGGCTGCCCCCCTTTCACAGGTTCAGGCAGAGAGAGAAACCGTCACCAGCACCTCCAAAGCAAGCAAGCACACTCCAACTAGCAGACAGCAGGAACTCCAGGCTTGATTGAGCTCAGACTGCTCTTTGCATATGTGTAGCTGGAATTTCACACACACCCCAGACACACCTTAGGGCGGGGCCCTAGGAGGCACCAAGGGGATGCACCCTCCAGCCAGGCACTTGGAGAAAAACTTTGATAAACTCTTTTTAAAAAAATATTTTATTTATTCATTTTCAAGCAGAGATATACAGAGAGAAAGAGAGAGAGCACCAGGGCCACCACCTTGTAGGTCTGGCTTATGTGGGTACTGGGGAATTAAACCCGGGGCCTTAGGCACTGGAGGCAAGTGCCTTAACCGCTGAGCCATCTCTCCAGCCCTAAACTCTTGAATCTATTGGGGGATGTTCATTCAAACTACCATATCCATCATCCATGAGGATATGCTGATGGACCCAATATTGTTCAGGTCTTATGCAGGTGATGACAGACATGTGTACAGGTGAATGCAATGACCATTTTTGTGTCTAGAAGAGAGAATTCCAAAGCATTCTTACCCATCCTTTGGCTTTTAAATTGTTTCTGACCTTTCTTCCTCAATGGTCCCTGAGCCTTGGAGGGTATAAGAGAGTTCTCACTTAGTGCTGAGCACTCAACAGTCACTTCTCAGCACTTTGATGAGTTTTGAGTCACTGCTCTTTGCAGAAAGACACATCTCCGGCCAAAAATGAGAGCAGCATTAATCTATGGGATTAAACATAAACATTTAGAGAGTAATTTCCCAGCCTTCCTTTTACCTTTCTTTTTGCGGGGTGTGGGGAATGGAGGAGTTGAGGCAGGGTCTCACTCTAGCCTATGCTGAGCTGGAACTTACTCAGCGGGAACCAGCTACATACTCAGTGTAAAGAAGTTTCTCTTTTTAGATGCCAATGAGTACTGGAGAGACACACAACTCATCAATAGTGGTCCTCAAATTCAAATTCAAAGAGAGCAGTTATTCTCTATTGTAACAGAAGGCACTCATCAGGCTGGCCCATTGTATAGCTTACAGGGTCCACTGATGGTTAAGACCTTCATGCACATATTTATGTGTGAACATAAGTTATTTCTCTGGCATAAATATCCAGGATTGTCATTGCTTGGGCCATATAATACTTGCCTGTTTAAATTTTGAAAATCATTTGTTCTACGTGCTAGTCCTCTGGGCCTAGAAATAAATTCATGCAGCATAGCTACCTGATTTTTCAAAATAAAGATGTCAATCACATACAGTGGAGAAAGGACGTTCACTTTAATAAATGATGCCCCCACGATTGAATATCCATGTATAGTAGAATGAAACCAGATCCCTCTCTCCCACCCTGTAGGAATGAAGCACCTTCATGTAAGACCTGAAGCTCTGTAATTGATAAAGGAAATGGGACAGAATCACCTCAAGAGATCCACGCAGGTAAGCACTTTCTGAACAGGACCCCAGTCACTCAGAAAAAGAGCATCCACAATGACAGATGAGCCTTGTGACACTCCAAAGCGTCTGCACCATAGAGGAAACAATTGCATGAAGAGACATCCTGCAGAACAGGAGAAAATGTTTGCTAGCTACACATGCCCACGTATGCAAAAGCACCCACATGCGAGTGCACCTGCTTACATACAAACATGCATCCACAGTGCACTCTTTCACGAGCACACACACACACACACACACACACACACACACACACACACACACGGCCAAATTAAGAAAAAGAGGAAAAACAAATCTTTCACATGACCTGGCTAGCCTGTTGCTGGATATTTTCCCAAAGGACTCAAGTCAACTTATCACAGAACCTTGGACGTTAGTGTTTATGCAGCTCTAGTCATGGTTATTAAACAATGGAACCTGCCACCTAGGTAGGAGAACACACAGCTACAAAAATACTTGCCGGAATTTTGATAGAAATGCATTAAATGGGCTGGAGAGATGGCTCAGTGTAAGGCACTGATAAGGCACTGGGTAAGGCACTTGCCTGCAAAGTCCAACGACCTGGGTTTGATTCCCCAGTAGCCATGTAAAACCAGATGCACAAAGTGGTGCATTCATCTGGAGTTCATTTGCAGTGGCTTGAAGCCCTGGTATACCCATTTTCTCTCTCTCTCTCATTCCTTAAAAATAAATAAAAATATCTTTTAAAGAAAGAAATAACATTAAACTTAAATATCAACAGGGAGAGAATGTCTTCACTATATTCAGTCTATGCGTGTGCCTGTGTCATATGTGACAAGTGTGGTTGTGTGTGGTAGATGCACAGATGTGTACAGATATGTACACCCTGCATAGTTGTGTGGGGAGATGAGAAAATATTGTTGGGACCCCCCTCCACCACTTGTCAGCGGAGTCTCTTCTCTGACCATCGAGCTGCTATTTTGGCAAGCCCCAGAAATTCTATGGTCTTTGCTTCCTGTCAGATGGGAGTTAAAGGTATGTGTGGCTACATCCCACTGAACTGGGTTTACAGGCATGTGTGTCCACACCCAGCTATTTATGTGGGTGCTAGGGAATCTCAGCCGCCTCAGGGCCACCCTAAGTCCTCATGCTTGTACAGAAAGCCCTCTTAACCTCTGAGCCATTTCCCCAACCCCAACATTCAGTCCTTCAAACAAGGAACACAATACACCTTCCCACTTACTAAGGTCTTTGGTTTATTTCACCCTTGATTATTTTTTAAATATTTTAGTTATTTACTTGCAAGCAGAGAAACAAGAGAGACAGAGAGAATGGATGTGCCAGGGCCTCTAGCCGCTGGAAACGAACTCCAGATGTATGCTCCACTTTGTGCATCCGGCTCCATGCGGACACTGGGGAATTGAACCATGGTTGGTAGGCTTTTCAGGCAAGCACCTTAACCACTGAGCAATCTCTCCAGCCTTCATTGATTTTTAAGTATAAGCATAAAAGTCCTGTACGTATTTTGTTAGAACCATACATAAATATTTCTTTCTCTTCAGCAATTATAAGTAACAAATATTTTTTGGTGTCCATGTATTCATTAATGATACATATAAATATAATTAATATCATATTTTTCTTATATCCTGTTTGCTGAATTCAATTATTAATTCTAGATAGTATGTTTATAAATTACCTTTAGATTTTCTCTGTATCATTTATTTATCATTTAGTTATTGCCTTATTTGCACCTGTTAGAAATTCAGGGATAATGTTGAAGAAGAGATGCAAGAATAGTCTAGCCATGTAACTCATTATGGACAATAAAAAAAAAAGAAAAAAAAAGAATAGTCTAGCCATAAACCATGTATTTTCACCCATGAATGTAATATTAATTGAATCTTTAAAAAATACTTTATTTATTTGCAAGGAGAGAGAGAGAGAGAGAGAGAGAGAGAGAGAGAGAGAGAGAGAGAGAGAGAGAGAGAGAGAGAGAGAATATGGGTATGCCCGGGGCTCTAGCCATTGCATAGGAACTCCAGATGCATACACCAATTTATCAGTTCATACATCTGGCTGTACTGGGTCATTAGGCTTGGGAGATAAGTGCCTTAACCACTGAGAAATCTCTCCAGCCCAAGTTGAATCTTTTTTTAAAAAATATATATCTTTTAAAAAATATATATGTTCTTTTTTAAAGATCTCCACTATTCTGAAGTTCAGGGTTTTTATTATGAACAGGTATTGAATTCTGTGAAAATTTTCCGAATTGATTATATGTCATATAATTTTTCTTCTGTAGCCTAATGAATGAGTTACGTTTATTGCTTTTGAAATATTGAACCAACTTTTCAGCTCTGTAATAAACCTCATATGGTGATATATTAGTTACTTATCTCATCCCAGTGATAAATTATTTGCAAGCAGCTGAAGGAGAGGAAGGATTTGTTTTGGCTCATGGTTTCAGGGAATCCAGTCCATCATGACGGGGGGGGGGACATGGTAGCAGGAGTGGCTTGGAGCTGTGGTAGGGAATCTTGCTCACATCTGGGTGGATTAGGAAGCAGAGAGTGACAAGGCTATCTCATAAAGTTCAAGTCCAGAACCCTCAGTGACCCACTTCCTCCACTTAGGCCCCACCTCCTAAAAGCTCCACAACTTCCAAAAACAGAGTCATCAGCTAGGGACCAAGCATGCAAACTCATGAGCCTGTGGGGGACATATCCAAACCATAGCAGGCAATGGTGGACAATTCTTTTACAATAGTGCTGGATCCCATTTGGTAAATTTTTCCCCCAAGGATTTAATGCCTATATTTATGTCAAACATTGATCTTTAGTTTGCTTTTTAAAACACTTTTCATCGACAATTTCCATAATTATAGACAATAAAACAAGATCATTTCCTCCCTATTCCCATTTCCCCCTCTCAAATCCACCCTCCATCATTTCCCTCCCCTTTCAATTAGTCTCTCTTATGTTGATGTCGTCATCTTTTCCTCCTATTCTGAAGGTCTTGTGTAGGTAGTGTCAGGCACTGTGAGATCATGAATATCAAGGCCATATGTGTCTGGAAGTTTGCATTGTAAGCAGTCCTACCCTTCCTTTGGCTCTTTTTTTTTTTTGTCCATAATGAGTTACATGATTTAATGGGCAAACAATGAGTTGTTATCCCCAATTCCCCAACGCCCCTCTTCCCCATCCCCAATCACCTGGATATCCTCCTCCGTACACAGTCTGGATCAGTCCTTGGGGCAGGTGACCATGGATAGCCTAAGAGTCAGCCCAGTTCTCCCGGCCCTAGTATGTTGTTACTGAAGGGGGCTGTGTCTCTGGATATTCTGCCCCGCCACGGCTCTCACACTCTTTCTGCCCCCTCTTCCACTCAGTTCCCTGAGTCGTGGTGGGTATTACGGCTGCTTTATTGTTGAGAACTTATGGGACTTTGCGTCAAAAATTGTTGGTGTCTGTCTCACTGTGTTGACTGAATGGCTGTGGCTGTGGGTCCCTTGGTCATCCTGTCATTTTCTGTGGGGTTCCATATGGATCCTCCACGGTATGTCTGGGGTGGCTCATCTCTTGCCAGGATCTCAGCTATTGGCCTGTGGTCCCTTGGTAGGGTTAGCCTTTGGCTCTTACATTCTTTCCACCACCTCTTCTGAAATAGACCCTGAGCCTTGGAAGGTGTGATAGAGCTGTCCCAGTGCTGAACACTCCACTGTCATTTCTTCTCAGCACTCTGGTGTCTTTGAGTTATCCCAGTGGTCATTGACATGTGGAAAGAGAAGCTTCTATAACTAAAAGTGAGAGCAGCATTATTATATGGGTATAAACATTAAAAAATGCTTACAGGGCAGTTTGGTGGGGATAATATATTCATTTATCCAGACAATAACAGAAAAAGGCAAATGAGAAGAAGGAACCCAAATAGCTTTGTGGCTTTGTGTCCAGCCCTCTTGCCCTTTGCCTGTGTGCCTGGAGCCAGCTCCATCTTGCTCACAGGTCCCAGCACGGATGGCATTCCCTTTGCCCTGAGACTACAGTGGGTCCCTCTTGTGCTTCCTTCCCTTCAGGCCACTCGTGGGGTGAGGAGGTTACCCCTTTACCAGTGTTTTCTATTCTTGTGGGGCACACCTCAAAGTATTACATGTAGCTTAGTAATTCCTTGAGTGTCTGGTTTGACTTGGGATGGAGGAGTGACTGTCCTTTCCCTCCAAAAGGGAAGAGCTCTTTAGATTCCTAAGAGATCATGGATATGCAGGCTTAGTGTAATATCATGATTGTGTGGTAGAAGAGCCCTCTAAGAACCATGGAGACTTCTTTTCTGTGATTTTTTTGGTCCTCCACGGAGACCTTGAACATGGTCCCCAGAGTGGAGTTGAGGGTCTAAGAGGGACCTTTTTTTAAAACATTTTATTCATTCATGAGAGAGAGAGAGAGAGAGAGAGAGAGAGAGAGAGAGAGAGAGAGAGAGAGAGAGCACACCAGGGCCACCACCTTGTGGGTCTGGAATACGTGGGTACTAGGAAATTGAACCCAGGGCCCTAGGCACTGGAGGCAAGTGCCTTAACCACTGAGCCATCTCTCCAGCCCAAAGAGGGAACTTTTTAAGACCTAAATTTAGGCCTCTCTTCCTCATTCTTCCTCAGTTTGTCTGGTTGAAAATTTGCCCAAAAAATCCTGCTGCTCACTGACTCTCCATGATCAGCTGATCTTGAGTGAAAGTGTTATTTTCTTCCCATTTCTTCTGACCTCAAGATCAGGATTAACACCTGTGATAGCGCCTGCTCCTTTCTTCTATGCTCTGTTTTGCTCTGTGTGGTTCCGGACTCCTTATGTCCCTCTGCCCAGGGCTGAAGTGCTTATTTTTCACTTTATCACCATGGGCAGATTCGAATCTTCAATCTCTTTTGGTCTTTTCCTGCCCCCCCCCCCTATCCAGCTCATGAGCCAGGGAATGGCTGATGCTACGGTTTAATGGGATCCAGCAGTGGTTCCTGAGCATACGGTTTGGGAGTTAGGCTATTGAGCTGGGATGAAGGCATAATGGTAGCTTCAGTGAGTCAGAAACTCTGCCTGGGGCATTAGGGTATGCACGACCACTTCTTGCAATTTCTAATATTTATAGTATATAGCCTAAGGGAGAGAACTAACAACTACCCTTCGTGCTGAGCTGGGCTGGGTTGGCCATCTCCTAGAACCAAAAGGAGCACAAGCTTAAGGGTATCCCAGTTAAAAGAGACACTTAAGATCTCAACAACAAAGCAGACCTAAAACTCACCCACCATGACTCAGGGAACTGAGCGGAAGAAGGGATGGAAAGAATGTAAGAGCCGTGGTGGGGGAGAATACCCAGAGACATTGCCCCCTTCAACAACAACACAAAAAGGGAGACAAAAAACTGGCTACCTCCTGTGCAATTCATAACCCCTACCCCATGGACAGATCCAGTATGCCCACCGAGGAGGGCCCCCAGTGGGTTAGGGACAGGGAGGAGGGAAATGGAGGTACCACCACAAGATTCACTCATACAATGTATCTAATTATTGACAATAAATTTGTTTATAAAAGAAAGGGGTTTGAGGATTCTAAATGAGAAACCAACAGTGATGCCAGTAGCAGCCCCTGATAGAGGAACACACAGGCCCAGCAGGAAGCAGCCTTGGTGAAGGTCTAGTTCAACTCTCCCTTATAGCTATGGATCCAAATGCTGGTCAGGGCCTTAGCTTTTAGACTGTCTTACTGCTTCCTCACAACCATGGCAGACCTGTGTGTATCTATCTCCTAAGAACCTTCGAGAATGGCCTTATATTGTTCTTCAAAGACCTAGGCTTTCAGGAGAATATCTCAGGCTTATCTCTGCCCTCCCTGAGCCAGTTGGTAAGAGTAACCATGATGAATGTCAAGTAAAGCAAGGAAGAAGACAAAATGGAAGGCAGAGTCGCTGGAGGAAAGATGCTGGGTGGAGGGGTCTTCTGGTCAGCTGGTCTACCCCTTCTCTCTCAAGAGGTTATGCTTGGAACCCCCCTTCTCCCCCAGCTTCTTTATTGAGGACTCTTTGGCACTTTACAGCATTCAACCACTTCTTAGATGGCTCACTGACACCACCCTCTCTGGTCTCCACTGTTTTGCGGTAGCAGAAACAGTGAGGGGATCTGTAAAGTGAGACAAAATGCTTTGGAATGATTTTAAAAGAATGTGTGGGTATTGACATAGGAAACCCCCCTTCGAAAAGATTGGTTTAGCTGCTGGCACAGTTCGTGGAGGCACACACACCTGCCTGGGTTCCCGTTCTTGCTCCTGCACATAACTGGCTATGCAAACTTTGTAAGCTGTTGAATCTTCTGTGCCTGGACTCCTTTCGTGAAATGGAGCACATGCCTAACGCAGAGGGCTGTTGTGAGGATTCAGTATTATGGATGTAAAGGACAGTGCCTAGCACACTGTGGGAACTCAATGAAAGGAAATAGCAGCTAAAAAAAAGGTAGGTTTCCATACAGCTGTTCTAAACCTTTTACATTTTGATTACCCCTCCTCCTACCCTTCCTTTACTCAATCCCTTCCCCTGACCCCACTTAGGCCATTGCTCCCCTAGTAATTTGTTCATTTACTTACATATATACAATACCTTCCCCTTAAGTCTCCCCTCTCCTCCTTCCCTAATAGCCCCTGTCTAGCTTATTGGCATCTAATACCAACTTTTACTCCATCTCACATACAAGTCTAAACATTTGTAGCTGGGGTCCATGTATGACAGAGAACATGTGGTGTTTGACTTTCTGGGCCCGAGTTACCTCACTTAGTATAATCCTTTCTAGATCCATCTATTTCCCTGCAAATTTCATAATTTCATTCATAGAACTCCATTGTATAAATGAACCACATCTTCATCATCCATTCATCAGTTGAGGGACATCTAGGCTGGTTCCATTTCCTAGTTATTGTGAATAGAGCTGCAATAAACATGGAAGAGCAGGTATCCAGGCTTTAGGATATATGCCAAGAAGTGATATAGCTGGATCATATGGTAATCTATTTTCAGCTGTCTCAAGAACCTCCACACTGCCTTCCATAATGGCTGTACCAGTTTACATTCCCACCAACAGTGAAGAAGGGTTCTTATTTTCAACATCCTCGCCAGAATTTATTGTCATTTGGTTTCTAGATGGTAGCCATTCTGATAGAAATGAGATGGAATCTCAAAGTAATTCTAATTTGCATTTTTCCTGATTGCTAAGGAGGTAGACCACATTTTTAGATGTTGATAGGTCTCCTGCATTTTATTCAGTTCTGTAGCCCATTTTTTGACTGGGCTGTTTGATTTCTTATTATTTAGTTTTTTTTTTGAGTTCTTTATATATCCTGGATATTAATCCTCTGTCAGATGTGTAGCTGGCAAAGATTTTTTTCCTGTTGAGTAGCTTGCCTCTTTGCTCTGCTCACAGTGTCCTCTGCTGTACAAAAGCTTTTTAATTTTGTGAGGTCCCAATGGTTGATTAGTGATTTTGCTTCCTGAACAACTGTGGTTATGTTCAGAAAGTCATGCCTAGGCCAGTATGTTGAAGTGTTTCCCCCACTTTTTCCTCTAGCAGTTTCAGATCTGATATCAAGGTCTTTGATCCATTTGGACTTGGTTCTTGTTCATGGAGAGAGATAAGGATTTATTTTCATCCTTCTACATATAGTATTCAGTTTCCCCAGCACCATTTATTAAAGAGGCTGTCTTTTCTTCAGTAAATACTTTTGTCCTTTTTGTCAAAAATCAGATGGCTGTAAATGTCTGGATTTGCATCAGGGTCCTTTATTCTGTTTCACTGATCTATGTGTCTGTTTTTGTGCCAGTACTGTGCTGTTTTTATTACTATGGTTCTGTAATATATCTTTAAATCAGGTATGGTGATACTGCCAGCCTTATTTTTGTTGCCTAGAATTGTTTTGGCTATTCAAGGTTTTATTTTTTTTTGTACTTCCAAATGAATTTTAGGATTTTTTTCTATTTTGGTAAAAAAATGTCATTGGAATTTTGATGGGGATTTCATTAAATGTGTAGATTGACATTTGCACAGTATTGATTCTTCCAATCCAAGAACATGGGATGTCTTTCTGTTTCCTAGTGTCTTCTGCAATTTCTCTCTTGAGTGTTTTAAAGTTTTCACTGTAGAGATCCTTCTTTTCCTTGGTTTGGTTTATTCCAAGATAATTTTTTTTCTGAGGCAATTGTCAATGGGAGTGTTTCCCTGATTTCATCCTCAGCAAGAAGGCTACTAACTTCTATATGTTAATTTTGTATCCTGCTATGTTACTAAAAGTGTTTATCAGCTCTAACAGTTCGCTGATAGAGTCTTGAGGGTCCCTCATGTATAGGATTATATCATCTGTAAATAATGATAATTTGATCTCTTTCTTTCCAGTTTGTACCCCTTTGATTTGTGTCTCTTGTCTTATTGCTAGAGCTAAGACTTCCAGCATTATATTGAATAAAAGTGGGGATAGTGAACACCCTTGTCTTATTTCTGATTTCAGTGCAAATGCTTCAAGTTTTTCTCCATTTAGTATAATGTTGGCTATAGGTTTGTCCTTATGTCCTTGTACCTTTTCATCAACTCACTTCACTTGCATAAACCTCCCTGCAAAATGGGGTTGGTAATACTTATGACAACTGGCCCCAGGGACTCATGATAAACCTTATTTCTATGTCTCTGTGTGTTTCCAGATAAAGTTGGCATTGTATCTGTGTGTAGGCATGTTCCTGTGTGCACATGGGTACATGCACATATGTGGGTAGGGGTCAGAAGTCGACATCAGGAGTCTCCCAGTCACTCTTCCTTTTATGTTTTAAAAATAGTTTTAGGGCTGGAGAGATGGCCCCAGCGGTTAAGGCACTTGGCTCCAGTGCCCGAGGCCCCTGGTTCAATTCCCCAGGACCCACATAAGCCAGACCCACAAGGTGGTGGCCCTGGTGCTCTCTCTCTCTCTCTCTCTCTCTCTCTCTCTCTCTCTGCTTGAAAATAAATAAATAAAATATTTTAAAAATAGTTTTATTATTTATTTATTTGGAAGGAGGGAGGGAGGGAGAGAGAGAATGGAGCACTGTGGTCTCTTGCCACCACAAAGGATCTCTATAAGCACATGTACCACTTTATGCATCTATGTGCATCTCTACATGGGCACTGGGGAATCGAACCTGGGCCACCAGGCTTTGAAGCAAGGGCCTTTAACCACTGAGCAATCTCTTCAGCCAGGGGAGAGTGCTTGATTCAGTAGACTGACTCAGCAGAGCAGATCTCTCCCCAGTGGAACAGGTGTCATTCAGTGTGTTCAAGTAAGAGCAAGATGGCAGAGAAAGGAGGAATGCATTTATTTTGCTCCCTTTCTGCCTGCCTTTGCTGGGACATCAGTCTTTGTTCTTTAGACTGGAATATTCACCATAGTTTCTTCCTAGTTCTGAGGCCTTTGGGCTCAGACTAGAACTAGGCCGCCAGTTTACTTGGATTTTTAACTGGCAGATGGTATTTTTTAAAATGACATTTTAGTCTTCAAAATCATGTGAGCCAATTCTTCATAATACATTTCTTCATGTAAGTGGAAAACATTTACACATCTGTGTG
This sequence comes from Zapus hudsonius, assembly GCA_004024765.1. Classification (NCBI taxonomy): domain Eukaryota; kingdom Metazoa; phylum Chordata; class Mammalia; order Rodentia; family Dipodidae; genus Zapus; species Zapus hudsonius. The sequence continues at coordinate 13,785 of PVHP010018035.1, read as the reverse complement.
CATGTGTTCTGTTCTCCGAGAGTCTGATCAACGTAGATTTTGAAGCCAAGAGTGGGTCAATTTAGAGACACAAAATTGTGTTTTTATTGACTGGTTTTGGGGTTTCTAGAGTTAGCTTTCTAATCTGATTAGGTTTGCAGATGCTGATGACTATTTCCAACATAAAGAGACCAATGCCGGTCCATAGCTCTGCAGGCACATGCTGAGATTGGCTCATCGGATGTTCCCGATGACTTACTTAAGGGAAGAGAGGAGCTCGTGACTCTGTGTGCCATGTCTTTGAACATATTTGGAAGAGGAAGAATATAATGATGGTTGCTTGCTCTTAATATTCTTGGATAAGGCAGTGAATGAACATGGAGGTTCAGATTCCCTGACTAATCCATCATCCATTGTGGAATTAAAAAAATATTTATTGTCCATGAGTTACATTATTTAGTGGGCCACCAATGAGTTGTTATCCCCAATTCCCCAATGCCCTCCCTCCCCATCCTCAATCAGCTGGATATCCTCTTCCGTGGGTCGTCTGGATCAGTCTTTGTGGCAGGGGACCATGGATAGCCTAGTACTCAGCCCGGTTCTCCTGGCCCAAGTGTGTTGTTACTGAGGGGTGCCATGCCTCTGGATAGTCTCCCCCACCATGGCTCTCACAATCTTTCCACCCCTTCTTCCGCTCAGTTCCCTGAGTCGTGGTGGCATTGTGGAATATTTTGAGGAGCAAGGTTGAGGACTACTATCTGTATAGTGCTCTGTATACTGCAGCTCAAAGTTTTCCTTATGCCCGAGGACGTGTCCCAGGTGTACAACTCCTCTTTTGCTTTTTGCCCTTGACTGGTAAGAGGAAAATATTCTTCATTTTAATTAAACGGGCATAGCCATATATCACATTTACAACATGGATGAAGAATGATGTAGCCACAGTAGTAAGCTTCATATTCTAGAGCACCTGATATTATAATTATTGTAACCTACAAAGAGCCACCATATTTATGACATAAGCTATTTTTCCAATTCCATATATTAAAATTGCTTTTATTTATACTATTTCAATAAAATTCACTGCAGCTACATTGTATGATGATATTTGCTTGTATTTTAAGGTTCCAATTAAGGGCACAGATGTCAACGTGTTTTCTCTGTATAGGCAGGGCCCAAGACTAATCATTAGAGAAATTTAAACCTCATTAATTGCTCAAGTACGCAAGAGGCTGCATAAAGAACAAGTGTGTTAGGTTGGTGATTTAGCTCAGTGGATGAGCACTTGCCTAGCCAGCACAAGGCCCTGGGTTTGGTCCTCAGCACCACAAAAAAAAAAAAAAGAAAGGATAAACAATACTTCATAAAGAACAAGTGTGTTGCACAAGTAAACACCCCTCCCTCGTGATTTTGCTCCAAATTCACTTAGGAAAAATAATCAGAAATAGCTTTTTGAAAGTTTATTGTGATTTTTTTTTGTGTGTGAAAGTATAGCAGGACCATTAAAAATATTTGGTTATGGAGACCTGAACATATTCCACCAGCTTCTTAGTACAGGTTCTTTAATGCAATCTTATCTGTGTAATTTTGAAGCTAAAAGCAATGTCTAAATTTAAGTTGGTTTTCACTAGCATTGCAAACTCCATCTGTGGCTGGTTTCAACAGCTGCCCTTCTTCTAGCTTCTTGACTGACATGTTTGGGAAGCACCTTCTTCAGGTGGTGGAGGAAAAAATGGAGAAGGCTAAATATCCATTGCATTTTCCTAGTCATGAGCTTTAAGGTAAGTAGTCTGAGACGAAAGGAATGAGAGTGTGGGGAGATAGCTCAGTGGGTAAAATACATGAGGACTAGAGTTTGGATCTTCAACACCCACCTAAGTGCCTGCCTGTAATCCCAACCCTCGGGAGGTAGAGTGAGAATCCCTGGGGTAAGCAGGCTGGTAGCCTAACTGAATCCATTACCCTTGGGTATAAATGAGAGACCCTGCTTCAGATCGTCAAGTGGAGAGAAATGGAGGAAGCCAGCCAGTGTCAACCTTTGACACACATATGAATGCACATGTATACACAAGTGTGCCCATATAAGCACGCCCACCACATACACACATACATGCAAGAAAAAAAAGGAAAATTTTCATGGTATCATTAGTCCCACTTAAAGATTTCTTGAGGGGCTGGGAAGATTGCTTAGTGGTTAAAGGTTCTCGCTCTGCAAGCCAGCTGACTGGCGTTCAGATCCCCAGCATCCATGTACAGATGGATGCTCGTCTGTCATCCCAATGCCTCTATGTAATTGGATAAGGCAGTGAATGAACTCTAGATGCATGCACCACTTTGTGCGTCTGGCTTTACATGGGTACTGGGGAATCAAACTTGGGTCCTTAGGCTTTGCAGGCAAGCGCCTTAACCACTACAGCATCTCTCCAGCTCCTAGTGTGCATTTTTTAACCTAATACCCACTACTTGTAGCTTTCCAGAAAGACCCAGGATATAGGAAGTGGTCTTGAATAAGGGAATTGTAGTACTTGGTTACTATTCCATTATAAAAGTCTTTCAAGCTTATTAGCTTTAAAAGACTGTATTGAGCTCACAATTCCATGGGTTGGAAATGGAGATAGAGCTCAGCTGGTGGCTCGCCTGGTCTCAGCTGGCCTCATTTGTCTGTGGTTAGCAGATAGCTTTGTGGATTATGGCTAGCAAGGTTGGGACTGAGGTGAAACCAATCAGAAATTAGACTTTGTCTTCTAGGCAGTGGAACACCAAAAAAAGTCTCCTCCTTATTAGATTTGCATTTAGAAAGTTCACTCTGGAGAACTCTGGAGAGTGAATGATAGGGAAACGTTGGAAGGCTTCTGGACTGATTCCAGATAAGTATCTTTGGGTTTTCATTCAAGCATTGACAATTGATAGGTTAAGGAAGGGGACATGATTCTACATACATACATGGCTGTGTACCTAGGGATGGAATTACAATATCAAAGAACATGCTATTCTTAATTTTGTAGATTCTGCCAAGCTCTTTCTACTGCAATGGGTGTGGTCTGGACCTGACAAAAGCTCACATATTGTGTTGAACAGTATAGTGCCGCTGGGGCACTGCTGAGACGTGATTGGGCCATGAGGCCATCTGTAGCAGGTGGATCACAGGGTATGTGTCTGTGGGTGGTATATCTTTCCCGGGCTCCTTTCTGTCTGCTCTTTGTGCTTCCTGCGGCCAGCACGTGGGCAATTCCTTCTACTCTGATATCCCGCCTCACTTCATGCCTCAAGCTGAGACTGGACAGATGAGAGTTCCAGTCCTGCCTGGACAAGCAAGGTGGCATCTGTGTTTCTATGGGCCAGTTGCTCACTGCCTATCTACCTACCAGAAAAAAGTTTCCTTGTGTGTAATCCATATTACTTCCACTAGTTCATTTCATACGTTCTTATTCTATTATATAGTTGCTTAACATTATTTTATTTCAACTTGAAGAACTCTTTTTAGTCTTTCTTTTCTTTCTTTTTCTTCTTTCAGACAGGGTCTTCTGTAGCCCAGACTGGCCTTGAACTTGTTATGTAGGTGATCCTCCTTCTTCCTCCCTAGTGCTGGGATTACAGGTGTCTATCACCTCACTCTGCCTTTTGTCCCCTTTCAGTACTTTGAATGTATCATTCTACGCCCACATAGAATGCATGTTTATGTTAAAATCTGCTTAAATGGGCTGGAGAGATGATTCAGAAGTTAAGGCTTGCAAAGCCTAAGGATCTGGGTTTGATTCCCCAGTACCCACATGAAGCCAGATGCACAAGGTGGCACATGCATCTGGAGTTTGTTTGCAGTGGCTGGAGAGGTCCTGGCATGCCCATTCTCTCTCTTCTAATCTGCCTCATTCTCTCTCAAATAAATAAATAAATAAGTAATTAAGAAATAAATATTTTAAAAATCTGCTTGGAGCCTGTTATAGATCCCTTGTCTGTGGTGGTTGCCACTCCTCCCTTTTCCCAGGCTGGCTGAGATCTTACTCTGTAGCCCAGACTGGTCTCAATACTTATAAAAGCTCATCTTACTTACAGGCTTTCAATAGATTGTACGAGGACCACCTGTTTTAGGGAGGGCACTTTGCTTCTCTCAGGCCATTGATTCGAATGCTTATCTGGTGTGGAAACCTAGACCCGAGCAAAGCAATGTTTCTCCAAACACGTGGGTGGCCCACACTGTGTTCTGTTGAAGCCGCTGTATGAAGTCAACCATCACAGTGATGTGTGGACATATGTGTGCAGGTGTGCTTTCTTCCTTGATCCTATGTGCATAACATGCCCACTTTCCTGATTGTTATTTCTCTGTAAGTCATTTGTATTTATATGTAGATGATTTGATTTTTCTCTCCTTTAAAAATATTTTTATTTATTGATGAGAAGGGGGTGGATTAGAGAGAGACAGAGAAAGGAAAGAATGAAGTTGGGCAGGCCAGAGTCTCCTGCCACTGAGAATCACTCCAGATGCATGCACTACTTTGTGCATCTGACTTTATGTGTTGGTGCATTTCATCACAAATTTCAGATTTAGTACTATAAAGTTTTTATAAAATATCATTTTGTTATAAATTTATATTTATTGGATATGTTATAGCATATATATCATATACTATAATGTTATATATATTATATAGTATATATATAATAGCCATTTGAGGATAATACCACATTGAGGGAGCAGAATACGAAGATCATAGCAGGGAAATACAAAGTGACAGAGAATCTATCAGAAGAATTAATTGAACTAATCAGCCTTTTTATAACTATTGACCCTGATCTGAGGTCTCCAGTGAAACAACCAATGACTCACTTGTGGCTCCAGCAAGGTGAAGGAGGTTCCGGTCATCTGAAGGAGGAGCCCCCCAGAGGGCTGGACCCTGGCATTCTTGCTGTCTGGAAGCTTATGGGATTTGATCCTACTGACACAAGTAAATCTATTCTGAGATGGAAGTTTGACAAACCAATGGCAACTTACCTTCTCCTCCAATACCAGTTTGGGCAGGGACAAGGCTCAAGAAAAATCCTAATTTCCTGGGAGGGCCCCTTCCCCATTCCCACGATCCTCTGAGAGGAGACACACAGTGCCTGCCTGTATGACCATACAAGAGCAGCCTGAGGAGAGCCAGCAGGAAGAAGAGGTTTACAAGTTTCCCCAACATACCCATGCCCTGACCGACAAATGTCATGTCCACTGTTATCCAGGTCTCATGACTGCTCCAAGCACTGACTTCCCCAGCCACAAGCAGGAGTTTCCAGAGAACATCCCACACCTGAAGATAACAGAGAGAAGCCTGTAGCATCTCCCTGGGCTCCCCATGACCCAGGGAGCAGTGCAGAGCTTCTAGAGAAGACAGCCATCCCCAAGAGCACCTGCAGAGAGCAGGCTGCACCCTCCACCCTCCGTCCCAAAGACCCAGGGGAGCCTGCAGTCTCTACCCATGACCTGCGCAGGCGCTGGAAGGTGTGGAGGCAAATGGAAAATTGTATGAAGAGACTCTGCCACTGCCTCTGGACATCCCAGAACTCCCATCCATTAAAGAAGATGGCCTCTGTGAGTGTCCCAACACACCACTGCGAACCTGATGAAGAAAACCAACAGCAAGATAGAGGACAGAGGTGTGTGTACCCTGTGGTCCTGGCAGAAAAGCAAAGACAAGACCCTCCTGAACAGTCTTCTTATGACCCCTCCTCTTTATCATCCTCTCCCCTTGGCCAAGAAAGGCCCAAAGCCCGTACCCTTGGTCCCCATGCTATGCCACATTCAGCTGTACAAACTATTTAAGTAGCTCTTATTGGTAAAATGTTATAAAACCAATATAATATCTTTTTAAAGTATATTTCTCCTTCATCTTGAACCTTTTTTTTTTACTGCTCCTGGCCTATATATTCTGACTAAGCAGAAATGCAAACCCATGAAAACTCCCTCCAAAAGATTTATTCTTTCTCTTGAAGCTTTTGTAAATCCCTCTTTTGACAGTTATTAAAATTGGTTGTGATCTTTGGTTTCTGTGTCTATATTTCTCTTTGCATTCTGAACATCTTATGAACAAGGGTCATGTCCAGGTTATTTTCATCAGTTAGTTGCCTTGTGAGATTTTTAAAACCAGTAAACACTCAATAAAATCTGAATAAATAAATAAGCCTTCCCCTCAGAGATCTTTGAGCCTTTCTGTCCTCCATGTTCTATGCATTAATTATATCAATTATCTTAAGTGTTCCATTAATGATTCCTGAAATGACTCAGGACTCAAGCCACTCATTGCCAGAAATCAGTTTTATTGCAAACAAATATACAGAACAGCAGTGGCAGAAAAGAATATATATGTATATATGTACACAAATATATATGTCATATATACATGTACACTTAAGGTATCTGGAGATTTCATGTCTAGATTTATTTGTCCTTTCATTGATGAGTTAAGACATGCTTTGGCCCCAGGTCTCAAAGCAACATCACCGTGTATGGAATGGACCTCATTACCAGGAGGTGTGAAGTCTGCTCCTGGACCAGGTCACTCACAATGAGCTTGTCATATAAATGCAAGTTATGTGATCAAATTTAACTGCTCAGTCTCCCAGCTCCACTAAAACTGAGCACAGTTGACCCTCCATAGCCATGGACTGCACATGCGCACACTCAGCCAACTGCAGGTAGAAAATATTTTTTCTTTTTTTTTTCGAGGTAGGGTCTCGCTGTAGCCCAGGCTGACCTGGAATTCACTATGTAGTCTCAGGGTGGCCTTGAACTCATGGCGATCCTCCTACCTCTGCCTTCCGAGTGCTGGAATTAAAGGCATGTGCCACCATGCCCGGCTTAGAAAATATTTTTTAAAGATTGCTTCTCTCCTAAATATGAGCAGATTATTCTTACCATTATTCCCTCAATATTGCAGCATAACAACTATTTACATAGTACTTCATTGAATTAAGTACTATAAGTCATCAGGAGATAATTCAGAGTATTCAGGACAATGTGCATGAGTTATATGCAGATACTGTGCTATTTTTCCTAAGATTTGCGTAATTCTGGATTCTGGTTTCATTGATGGAAGGGTCTAGATCCCATCTCCAAGGGTACCAAGGAAGCTGTAAGTACTATTTTTTTAAAAAATATTTTATTTATTCATTTTCAAGCAGAGAGAGAGAGAGAGAGAGAGAGAGAGAGAGAGAGAGAGAACACCAGGGCCACCACCTAGTGGGTCTGGCTTATGTGGGTCCTGGGGAATTGAACCCAGGGCCTTAGGCACTGGAGGCAAGTGCCTTAACCTCTGAGCCATCTCTCCAGCCCTGTAAGTACTATTATTAGTAGTATTATTGTTGTTTGGTATGTGGGGTATGTAGCATGTGATGTGTGTGTGGTGTGTGCATCAGTGTGTACAAATGGGTGTGCAAGGAGATGCCCATGTGCTCAGGCCAGAGAAGGACACTGGATGTCCTCCTTTATTGATTGTCTTCCTTATTTCTTTAAGACTGTTTCTCGATGAACTTGGAACTACCCCAGTAATCTGCCTCTGCCCCATTCTCTGTGGGGCTGTGTTTGCATGTGTGGCCATGTCTGGCTTTTCATGTGAGCATAAGGCATTGAACTCAGGTTCTCATACTTGGCCACAAGGCCTTTTACCCACTGAGCCATATCTCTGGCTCCCCAGTTATTATTTTTCTAAAATGCTGGAGGCTGGTACATCCTGCCCTTAAAGAACTCATAGATCCATGGTTACAGTGTCATTTGTCTTTAAAGACATGACAATATGGAGCAAAGGCCACTGTAGATCAAGATTTGGAGATAAGCAGCTCCAAACAGTTGCAATTTTAAAACACTGATGAGCAGAATAGTGTCAGGAGAGTTCTCCTCAGCTGTCAGAACACCACACAGTCTTTTAAAGCTTAGAAGCATGAAGCCTCAGTTTTAAATTCAGTTTCCTTACAAAAAAAAAATCCAACCAACCAAACTTTGAAATAAATTTCTTGGTGAAAATTAAAAATTCTTTTTTTATATTTTATTTAATTAATAGAGAGAGAGAGAGAGAGAGAGAGAGAGAGAGAAAGAGAGAGAGAGAATGGGTGCATCAGGACCTCCACCCATTGCAATCGGAACTCCAGATGCATGTGCCACCTTGCGCATCTGGCTTTACTAGGGATTTGAACTCAGGTTCATCTGCTTTATAGGCAAATGCCTTAACCACTTAGCAATCTCTCCAGCCTGAAAACAGCCACAATAAACCACCACCAATCCTCAAACTAACTAGATGTTAAGTAGCTCCAAAAAAAAAAAATTAAGTCAGAACCAAGAGAAAGTTAAAATTCAATTTGACCAAACTTCAGATATTCCTGAAGATTTTGTTAGTCTTCCTCTTCCTCGTAGCTTGTTATAGTTCTTACCTAAGGATTCTCAGGGATGTGTGGGGAGGGGAAGCCTTCATTTATCTGAGGTGTCTTCTTTTTAGTATGTGTGTGTGTTAGTGTGTGAGTGTAAAATAAGCACAGCACAGCATGCTTGTGGAGGCCAGAGGACAACTTCTGCCATTGGTTCTTGCCTTCCACCTTGTTTGAGGCGAGATCTCTTGTTACTCTCTGTTGTGTTCACCAGCTTGCTGGCCTATGGACTTCTAAAAATTCTCCTATCTCCATCTCCTTTCCTGCTGGAGGCATGATGGGGTTACAGATGCCTCCCAACATCTGCTGTGGGTTTTGGGGACCCATATCTTAGTACACATGCTTTCATGACAAATGCTCACCCATCTGCTCACCCATCTCTCCACCCACCTCTTTTTTTTCCTGTATTTTTAAATCAATATTTTATTATCCCAAATTAGATACATTGTATGAGTAGATCTTATGATGATACCCCCCTTGCCCTCCTCCCTGTTCCCAATCCACTGGGTATCCGCCTTGTTGGGCATACTGGATCTGTCCATGGAGTAGGGGTTATGAATTGTATAAGAGGTAGTCAATCCTCTCGCTTTGTTGCTGAGGGGTATAGTGTCTGGATATTCTCCCGCACCATGGCTCTTACAATCTTTCCACACCGTCTTCCTCTCCGTTCCCTGAGTCATGGTGAGTGAATTTTAGGTCATTGAGATCTTAAATGTCTCTGGGTTTCTGTTTTGGGTATCATTGGTATCTGTCTCGTTGAACTATCCTGGGTTATCTGACTTGCTGTGGTGATTGGTCTCCTGCTTATCTCTCCACTTTCTCATAGGTTTCATTTGGGGCTTACACGATAGGCCAGAGGTGATTCATCTCCTGTCAGGATGTCAACCATACCTTGTTGGTGGAATTGGGTTGTCCATGGTTCTTGCTGCCTTCTGAAAAATACAAACAGAATATCTCCATCAGAGAGTGAGATCTGTATAGGTTCAATGAGATAACATTGCTGTTTTGGCAAGATTCTATTTGGTGTAGACTCTGTAGCTCTCTGATAGTGGGAATTTCCCCTTAGAGCCCAAGGTTTTTGGTCCCCATAAGATTTTGCCCTGGATCCCAATTCCAGTTAAGGGTTCCTTGTCACTAAGTGGATCTCTTAGCCAATTTGAAAGGCCTTGACCCCCCCCCCAAGGTTTTGGTGCTGCTATTGCACAAGTGGTCTCTTCTTCACTTGCTGATCACTACTTAAAGCAGTGTATTCAGCATTCTCATGACATAAGTCTGAATTATGAACCAGTGGTCTCTAATTTCTCCAAATATCTCTGACCAGTTTCCCCTGTCAGCTTATGTAGCACCTTCCAGCACTACATATGCTACCATCTGGGAGCTGGTTAGCATTCTGGATCTCGAAGGGTCTCTAGGTGTTTTGCAATGACTTTCTGTGGTTTCTTCTGCAATATGACCTTACCTTGACCTGGGGTGAGGATTCAAGGGCTTTGTGGACCTCATGGGTCTCTTTGATCAACAGTTCAGTGTGGGAAGGAAACAATGACCGTGATTTGGATTTTGTAGGTTTGATCAATTTTTCAAGGGGTTAGGCTTCCTCCCCTTCTGTTCATGACCCCTCTTACTAGGCGATGCCCACAGCTTCCTTGAGAACTTACTGTATGAAATTAAGGATTTTATGGTTTCCATTCATTATTGGTTTAGCTTATTGTATAAGCCCCCTCACCCTCCCATTCCCCCTTCCTTCCATACCCTTGTACGGTCTCTTAATATTCCTGTCAGATTTGCTTAGAGTCGAAGCATGACCTGGTTAGGAACCACATATGAGGGAGAATATACAGCATTTGTCTCTCTGATCTTGTGTGAGTCCACTAAGTATGATCTGTTCCAAGTCTGTCCACTTTTCTTTGAATTTCATTATGTCATTTTTTCAGCTGAATAGAATTCCATCGTAGAAATGTATCACAACTTTGATATCCATTCATCCAGAGATGGGCATTTGGGCTGATTCCAGTTCTTAGCTATTATGAATTGAGCTGCTATAAACAATGTTAGCAAATGTCTTGGTGCTGAAGTGTGACATCTTAAGGGCAGATGCCCAGTAGCGGGATAGCTGGGTCCATTGGTAACTCTTATATCCATTCTAATTAGGAGTCTCCACACTGCTTTCTATAGTGGTTGGACGAGTTTGTAATCCCACCAGCAGTGAATGAAGGTCCCTTTTCCCCTGCAGCTTCACCAGTATGTGTTGTTGGTGGATTTTTGCCATTCTGACTGGAGTAAGGTGGAATCTTATTGTAGTTTTGATTTACATTTCCCTGGCAATTAAGGATGATGAACATCTTAAATGAGAATTGGCCGTTTGTGTTTCCTCATCTGTGAATTCTCTGTTGAGATCAATGCCCCATTTTGTGAGAGGGCTGTTTGATTTTGTTTATTGGTTATTTTCTTGAGTTCCTTGTAAGTTCTAGACACTAGCCCTCTGTCCGTGTAATAGCTTGCAAAAATTATCTCCTAGTTTGATGGTGGTCTATTGGCTCTGAGTATGCTATGTTTGTCTGTACAGAAGCTTTTAAGCTTCATGAGGTTCCATTGGTTAAGTGGTTACTGCACTTCCCGGGCTACTGGAGATTTGTTCAGGAAGTTTTTCCCTACTCCTATTTCATGGAGAGTTCCTCCTATCTTTTCTTCCAGGGTTTTCAGAGTTTTAGGTCTTATGTTGAGGTCCTGATCCTTTTGGAGTTGATTTTTTAACATTTTTATTGGCTTAAAATTAATCCAGGATGACATTCCCTTTTATGCATTAGTTATTCTCTTCCCTCCATGACTCTTACATTCTTTCTGCCCCCTCCCACAAATTTCCCTGAGTTCTAGTGGGTGAGTTTAAATTTTGCATAGCTATTAGGTTTTTAAGAGTCTCTAAATTTGTGTTTTGGACAATTTTGGGCATCCTTGGTGCCTCTCTTCATTATCCTTCCCCAGGTTGTCTGCCTTGCTATGGGAATAGCTCTTTTGCTTGTCATCCCACTTCCTTAGAGGTTGTGTTAGGGCTCTAAATGGTGAGTTTGAGGTGGATCATCTCCTGCTTAGGTGCCCCCCCATTGAATCAGGTTCCTTTGGTAGAGTTTGGTTGTCCTTGGTTCTTGTTGCTTTCTGAAAAATACAGAGTCTCCAGTGGAGAGTGAGATTATTATTGGTCAACTGAGACTAATATTGCTAGGTTGGTGAGCGTTTGGCAGGTGTAGCCTTTCTGAGGACCTATGGTTAGTGAGGACTTCCCCACGGAGATGGGGTTCTTGGTCCCCCTTCAAGGTTGCCTTGGGTCCCTGTACCAGTCAGGGGTTCCCTGCCTTTGAGTGGATCACATAGCCAATTAGCCAGCTGTTGATTACCCACCTAGATATGGCACCACTATTGCACAAATGGGCACTTCTTGACTTGCTTGTCTGTGCCATATGTGTGTGATCTGTACTCTCAGGCCATCGGTGAGTGTAACTTGAAGATGCCTCCTGCTCTCTCAGAATATCGTTGGTCTGGTTCCCCTGGAAGCTCGTGCAACACCTTCTGGCATTACCCAGGCTGCCCTTCTGGGAGCTGATTTCGTTTCTGGATTCAGCAGGGTCTCTCAGTGTTGTGTGATATCAGTCTGTGGAATCTTTAGCAGTAGGGTCTTATCTTTTGCCTGAGGTGGGTATTCAAGGGCTGTGACAAAAGTTTGCATTATTTTAGGGACCATGTGGGTCACTGATCAATAGCTCATTGTGGGAGGTAACTACTTACTGGGTCAGGGAGCCAAAGGTCAGTGTCCTTTGTACCATAGGTAGACTTCTACCCCACCCCTCTTTGTGGAGTTGATTTTTTGTGCATGGTGAGAGGAGTGGGTCTATTTTAAATTTTTTACAAGTATTTATCCAATTTGTCCAGCACCATTTGTTGATGATGCTATCTCTACACCAGTGAACATTATTGGCTCCTTTGTCAAAGACCAAATAACTATAGTTACTTGAACTAAGAACAGGGTCTTCAATTCTGTTCCATGGATCTGTCTGTTTTATGCCAGTACCATGCTACTTTTGTTACTATGGCTTTGTAGTATGTCTTTAGATCAGGAATGGTGATACCTCCTGAGGAAGTTTTTACTGAGGATAGATTTGGCTATCTGAGGCCTTTTGCCATTCCAAATAAATGTTGAGAATATTTTTCTATGTCTGTAAAGAATGAAGCTGGGATTTTTATTGGCATGACATTGAATCTGTATATTGCTTTTGGGAGGATTACCATTCTTACAATGTTAATTCTACCTATCCAGAAGCATGGAAGATCTTTCCATCTTTTCACATCCTCCTCTATTTCCTTCTTAAGCATTTTAATGTTTTCATTATACAAGCTTTTCACATCCTCGGTTAGTGTTATTCCAAGGTATTTGGTTTTTTTTGAGGCTATTGAAAAATAGGACAGTCTCGCTGATTTTTTTTTCAGTATGCATATCATCTACAAACAGGAAGACTACTGATTTTTGTGTGTCAATTTTGAATCCTGCCACTTTGCTGGAATTTATCACCTTCAGGAGTTTACTGATACTATTCTTCGGGTCTGCTATATACAGGATCATGTCATCTGCAAAAAGGGATAGTTCCACTTCTTCCTTTTCAATTTGTATCTCTTTTATGCCTTTCTCCTGTCTTATTGCTTGGGCTAGAACTTTAAGGACCATATTGAAGAGCAGTCCACTTCTTTTTAATAGTAATATTTATGCTCATTTTAATACAATTGCTAAAAGGCAGGTGCATGTCATTTCCCTTGAAGTAAAACAGTAGTTTCCTTAAAACCCTTACATTTCAGTTTTCTTTAATCCTTAGGTGTACATCTCTTCCTTTCACTCCATTGTGCACAGTCCCTGACATACAGTAGGTATTAAGTGGATGTTGGCTAAATGAATTAAGTGATGTGTAAGTAATTGTCATGACACACAAAAGTCAGATCTTTCCCGCAGGTGAATTTCTGACTTTGCCTTCCAAACTGCTAAGCTTGGTTAGAGGATACAATTCTACTGAGCTGCAATTTCAAACTCATGCTGTTAAATCCAGCTGGTTTCTCATTGTAACTGAACAGTCTTTTCAGGATGTCCTGTTGCTCTGCTGAAACATTTGCCATCACAGTTTATTCCAGGTACTTTAACTCTCACGTAACTGATCCAGCCCGAGCCTCCTTGTTCTCAACAGAAGACCTTTGAGAAAATTCATAACAGTTGCTTCTACCTCACTGGGTGTTTACTCGTGGCTATAGATGGATGCATGTTAGGTACATGCCTTATTTTGTCTTCTGACTATCATCCTCATATGTTCATTGCTGCCTCTCTCAACCCACTTCATAACTAATTAAATATATAACAGTATGTGGTTCATGGATTCCTTGGGGGGG
>PVHP010018034.1:0-33735 GCA_004024765.1 Zapus hudsonius | reverse complement strand
GGGGTGTGGTGTGGTGTGGGGCGGGGCTTCAGAGGATAAGCCCTGTGGACAGTGGGAATAACAAAAATAAATAAATAAAAAGAAAAAAAGAGAAAGAAAACAAAAGTTGAAAAGGAGAGACCCCCCCAAGGGCCGGGGAGGGAAGAGGGAGGGAAGGGAAAATGGGAGGCGCAGGGGTTGGGAGGGACGGGGAAGAAACCCAGGGGACCCGGCAGAGGCCTCTGGAAAGCCGCAGGCAGCAGGCCGGCTGAGGCCACTCCAGTGCTGGGGCTGCTGGCTCTGGACGACCACTGCCTCCTGCAAGCGCTGGTCCTCGTTGGCGTCTTCCAGTCGTGAGGATCCTGTGCCAGAAACTGTCTGGAGCTCAGAGCGTGGCCACAGCTGAAGTCTGACGTGGAATCCTGCTGAAAACTCTGACCCTTGTTCCCAGGGAGACATAGCCTGTCTGCTAGTCAGCCATCTTGAACCAGAAGCCCCGAGTTTTCATCTTTCTTACCTTTGTAATTTTTATATAAACATGTTTACTTATGAGAGAGAGAAAGCATGCATGGGCATGCCAAGGCATCCTGCCACTGCAAACAAACTCCAGACACACGTGCATCTGGCTTTATGTGGGTATGGTGGAGTACTGGGGAATTGAACTCAGGCATTCAGCCTTTAGAAGCAAGCACCTTTAACCACTGGCAACTTCTCCAGCCTTAATCTTCCTTAATTTTTTTTTCTTTTGTTTTTTGAGGTAGGATGTTGCTCTAGCCCAGGCTGACCTGGAACTCACTCTGCCTCCTGAGTGCTGGGGTTAAAGGTGTGAGCTACCATGCCCAGGGTTCCCTCACTGTGAAGCTACTCTTGTACCTGCCAATGCAGTGGTTTATAGAACTACAAGTTCAGCATTTTTAAGGTTTCTTTTTGTTGTTCTTGTTACTTTGGTTACTTTCAGAAACACATAAATAAAATATTTTAAAATTTTGGCTGGACCAATGGCTCAGCAGTTAAGGTGCTTGTTTGCAAAGCCTAAAAACCTGGGTTCAATTCCACCCAGTACCTACATAAAGTGTCACATGGGTGTGGAGTTTGTTTGCAGTGGCTAGAAGCCCTGGTCTGCCCATATTCATTCTCTCTCTCTCTCTCTCTCTCTCTCTCTCTCTCTCTCGCTCTCGCTCTCGCTCTCGCTCTCGCTCTTGCCTTGGAAATAAATAAATAAAATAAAATTTTAAAAATTTAGAGTTTTGGCTATTTGGGGGCAGGAAGCTCTGAGGCAGTCAAAAAAAATTTTTAAGTCAGGTTGAAGAGATTGCTCAGTGGTTAAGGTGCTCGCCTGCAAAACCTAACAACTTGATTCCCCAGTGCCCACACAAAGCCCCATACACAAAGTGGCACACGTATGTGGAGTTTGTTTGGCATGCCCATTTTCTCTCTGTCTGTCTCTCTCTGCTTGCAAATAAATAAAAATATTTTTAAAATTTTAATATTTAGAAAGCAAAAGGAAAGGTTCTCGGAGAACGAAAAAGAAAGAAAAGCACACTTGGTAGGAATAGTGTGGGCTTCTCAAGAGAGTTGAAATCAAGTATCTTTTTAATAGGTTTCTTTAGGGTTGGGTGACTCTCAAGTCACCTTTGTAGAAGCTGCTAAGAAACTACCCTCTCCTTTTCTAACACTGTCCAGAGTGTGCTTTGGTGTTTTCAACTCCAGTTTCCCCATTGGTGGTAGAGGCCAGGCACTGTGGCCTAGGCCGAGGTTTGCGTGAGGAAGGTAACTCTGCGCCTCTTTCTATACAGACAGTATAAGGACCCGGCCTGTGCAGAGCTTGAAGAGTGTAATTTGTAACAAGGTTAAAAGTAAGAAATTTTTCTCTCAGTTAAAAAAAAAGTCATAAGGATTTATGGCTGACATGATTTAGGTCTAGATGAGGGGAGTGCTTTGAACTTAAGTCTATAGGTCATTTTTGGCCCTAAGTAAGCACGATTTATTTCTTGTCTTTGACAAGATGTCTTTTTAAAAAAACATACTTTTTTTGTGACTCATTTGGGGTTATCAATGGCATCTGAAGTTTACTGCCTTTTCCAGGCGGAAAGGGGGGGAGTCAGATCCTGGGAACAGTGCCTCCTCCCCATCCCCTGCTCTTCTTGTCATAATTTTCCCTAGTTCTGCTTTAGTATCAGGGCATCAGGACAGCTCAAAAGGAGGATGGCCACAGCGTGACTTCAAATGAACATTACAGTTAGTGGCAGACATGTGTTTCCTTTTCTAGAGAGGCTTGAGAGAGGCAGAGGACAGGTTGGGTGTCAGGAGGAAATAGGGTGTAGTAAGGACCTTGAGAGAGGGTTTGCAGTTCCTTCACATGTGCAGCAGTGAGTGGAGGGCTCAAGGTTACCAAGGAACACAGAGTCTCTTTTGCAAGTTCTTAGTCTCCTTGGTAAAAGAATGTCAACTGGCCTTCAAGCCTGATCCTGCCTGTCTAGTTCCCTAACAAAGGAATAGCTGTAGGAGGACTCCTGGCCCACTAGATTTTGGAAGTGGGGTGTGTGTATGCTTGCGGTGAGAAAGACTTAATAATGTCTTGATAAAAGGAAGTTGACTGAAGGGAAAGGGTCACTGATAGTATCATGAAGAGAGCAGAGAGGTGTGCAGCCCAGAAAACAGAAAATGAAAACTAGGAGTGGGAGGGAGGAAGGAGGCAAGGAAAAATGATGGGGTAGATGTAGGTGGGTTTCTTGATTTGGTGGCTAGAGGTTGAAGGGGGAATTCCCATTATAATTAGGAATCAAAGCCTTGTGTTGAGTGTAATTCTGTAGATTCAGAGATTTGAGGAGAAAAATTGCAAACAGTTGGGAGAATGAGAGATGGAGATGACCTTGGAAACAGATTGCAGCCCATTCGAGGTTGAAAGCAACAAATTCAATAGCTGTATTTATAGTTTTTAAAAAATATTTTTATTTATAAGGGGATAAAGAAGGAGAGAGAGAAAAAAATGGGCGTACCAGGACCTTTAGCCACTGCAAACTCACTCCAGATACATGCGCCACTTTGTGCATCTGGCTTTACCTGGGTACTGGGGAATCAAACTCAGGTTGTTAGGCTTTGCAGGCAAATAAATGCCTTAACCACTGAGCCATCTCTGCAGCCCCTTGTGTTTTACAATTTTATTCACTATTGTTCATCAGCCTGGGTATAGCCATAGGTAATGGAGAGCTGGTTTTATTCAGATTGGTATTTACTAAGATATATAAGAAGAAAAGAAACAGTTTTGGGGATTGAGAAATCATGATTATGATGAGAACCATCATAGCTGACTGGGGTAGAAAATAAGAAAGAGGGGTTGGGACTGTTTCTTGATGACAGAATGCTTTCCTAGCATATGCCAGGCCCTGGGTTCAAACCCCAGTACAAAGAAAAATAATCAAGATGAAGCTGATGTCCAGAGCTAAGAAAAGAAAATTAAGAAAGGAAGTGTAGCCCAACATGGTAACTCATGCCTGTAATCTAGCATTTAGGAGACTAAGGCAAAAGGATTATTTATTTTACTTTATTTTTTGAGGTATAGGATCTCACTCCAGTCCAGGCTGACTTAGAACTCTTTCTGTAGTCCCAGACTAGCCTTTAATTCATGGTGATCCTCCTACCTCTGCCTCCCAAGGGCTAGGATAAAAGATGTGTGTCACCATGTCCAGCTTGGAGGATTGCTTTGGAGTTCAAGGCCAGCATGGGATACAGTGTGACACTCGAGGCTGGGGAAATGGCTCAGTGGGTAAAAGCACTCGCTGGACAAGCATGATCTGACTTTGGATCCTCGAACCCCATGTAGCCATCCATATGCTCATTGTACTCCCAGCCTTCCTTTGGTGGAGGGCTAGAGGACAGGAGAATCCTGAAAGCTCAAGATCCAGCTCTCCTGGCATACACATCTGTGAACCCGAGACCCTGCCTCAAGCAAGATGGAGGGTAAAGACCTCCACTGCCCAAAGCTGTCCTTTGACACCATCTTGCATAGGAGAACCATATTATATATGCTAAAAAGAGGAAGAAGGCAGAGAGAGGGTAAAAGATATACTCTAAGGTGATTATGGAAGATAATGTGTCTTAAACATTTACACATATACAACCTTTTTGAAGTCTGTTTGACACTTATAAAATCTACTGTAAAAAAATCCTGATCAAAGGAAGGGTAGGACTGCTTACAATGCAAACTTCCAGACACAAAATGGCCTTGATGTTCATGACTTCACAGTGCCTGATAATACCTACACATAATGGGAGGAAAAGATGATGACACCGAAACAAAATAGAGACTAATTGTCAGGGGGGAAAGAGATATGGGGGAGGGTGGGGAGGGAATCATAATGGTTTATTGTCTGTAATTATGGAAACTATCAATAAAAAGTTAAAAACAAAGAATCCTGAATAGGTTTATCTTCTTACATATGTAACATTTTGTTTGGAGTCTTCTTGGATTCTATTACATATGCATTCCTCTGTCTTTAAAGAATATTAATCATAATTAACTTTTTAATTTTATTTTTTAAATATATTTATTTATTTGCAAGAAGAAAGAGAGATAAAAAGAGAGAGACAGAGAATGGGTGCACCAGGACCTATTGACACTACAAATGAACTCCAGATGTATGCTCTACTTTTTGCATCTGCTTTTAAGTGGGGACTAGGGAATCAAGCCTGGGACATCAGGTCATCTCTCCAGCCCCTGAGCAAATATATATATATATATAATATATATTAATATTATATATATTATATATAATATTATATTTATATATTAATATTAGTTAGTCTAGTTGGCTGTCAGAGACAGGGTCAGAAAGCTAGTTAGAAACCATCAGCAGTACCACAGACTTCAGTTTCACTGTTTCTTCTTCTTCTTCTTTTTT
Source organism: Zapus hudsonius (assembly GCA_004024765.1). Classification (NCBI taxonomy): domain Eukaryota; kingdom Metazoa; phylum Chordata; class Mammalia; order Rodentia; family Dipodidae; genus Zapus; species Zapus hudsonius. Next base: position 28,855 of record PVHP010018034.1, on the reverse strand, counting down.
TTTTTTTTGGTTTTTCAAGGTAGGGTCTTCAGGCTGACCTGGAATTCACTATGTAGTCTCAGGATGGCCTTGAACTCACAGCAATCCTCTTACAACTGCCTCCCAAGTGCTGGGATTAAAGGCATGCGCCACTACGCCCAGCTCACTGTTTCTTCTTTCTTATCCTCTTTTCAGACAAATGACCATGGAAACAGTTGAGTCTCACCAGAATGGAGGCATTCTACACCCTGCAGCAGAGCCCAGCATTGCTCACATGCACACGCAGATGCGGAAGATCTCAGGCCCTCCTCTAGCTCAGGTATGCCCAGGTAGTGTCTTACCCTCCCCTAGCTCAGGTATGCCAAGGTAGCTTCTTTTCCTCCTCTTATTCAGTGTGCCCAGGGAGCTCTCTACCCTCTTCTATCTCAGGTGTGCCCAGGGAGCTCTCTAACCTCCTCTAGCTCAGGTATGCCCAGGGAGCTCTCTACCCTCCTCTTGTTCAGTGTGCCCAGGGAGCTCTCTACCCTCTTTTATCTCAGGTGTGCCCAGGGAGCTCTCTAACCTCCTCTAGCTCAGGTATGCCCAGGGAGCTCTCTACCCTCCTCTAGCTCAGGTGTGCCCAGGGAGCTCTCTATGCCCTCTAGCTCAGGTGTGCCCATGGAACCTCTACCCTCCTCTAGCTCAGGTATACCTCAGGCCTCGCTGACAAAAGTCCAAACCTGTGGAAACTGCAGATTGTCTCCCCCAGTTTTTTTTTAAATGTCCTGTTTACTGATTTGACTTAAAGGAAGGCATACTATAACCACATTTGCATTGTAACAGACACTTGGTGGTACCCCCAATATGGGAAAGAAAGGCAAAAGCTCATCTACAATTTGTAATCATTAAATTTTTACTTGATCTATAGGATGGATCAGTGGATAAAGTACTTGTAGTGTAAGTGTGAGGACCCCAGTTTAGATTTCCAGAGCCCACATAAAGCTGATTCTACACAGTGGGCATCTATAATCCCAGCACTCCTGTGGGGACAGGAGAATCTCCCAGAGGCTTCATTTGAATCTGTTGTCATGGTTTCTGTTTCATCTCTAATTACGTTCCTTTGGTGGTTCTCTCTATTGGTTAGTTTTGCTAAGGATTTATTAATCTTGTCTGTCCTTTCAAAGAACCAATTATTTTGCTTCATTGGTTCTTTGCATTTTTTGTTGTTGTTGTTTGTTTTTTGAGGTAGGGTCTCACTCTTGCCCACGCTGCCCTGGAATTCACTATGTAGTCTCTGGGTGGCCTTGAACTCATGGTGATCCTCCTACCTCTGCCTCCCGAGTGCTGGGATTAAAGGCGTGCACCACCTCGCACGGCTTCTTTGTATTGTTTTTTGGTTCCTATTTCTTTAATTTCTGGCCTATTTTTCATTATTTCTTTCTGTCTATTGATTGTTGGTTTGTCTTATTCTTTTTCCAAGGTCCTAAGGTGTATCATTGTTATTGATTTGATGTCTAATTTATTTATATTTATATTTTATTTATCTTTTAAATATTCTATTTATTCATTTTCAAGCAGAGAGATGAGTGAGTGAGAGAGAGAGAGAGAGAGAGAGAGAGAGAGAGAGAGAGAAAGAGAGAGAGAGAGAACCAGGGCCACCACCTTGTGGGTCTGGCCCATGTGGGTCCTGGGGAATTGAACCCAGGGCCTTAGGCACTGGAGGCAAGTGCCTTAACCGCTGAGTTATCTCTCCAGCCCCTATTTATATTTATTTATGTTATTGAGAGAGGGGGAGGTAGAGGAGAATGGACATATCAAGGCAAACAAATTTCAGATGCATGTGCCACTTTGTGCATCTGGCTTTACATGGGTACTATAGAACTGAACTCAGGTTGGCAGGTGTTGTTAACTTTTTGTTGCTGTAGAAAATAACCCAACCAAAAGCAGCTTGATGGGAGGAATGGGTTTATTTTGGCTTACAGACTAGAGGGGAGACTCCATCATGTCAGGGAAAATGATGGCATGAGCAGAGGGGTGAACATCACCTCTGCCACAGCTCTGCAAATAGCGGCAGGAAAGTGTGCCAAACACTGGCAAGGGAAAAACTGGCTTATAACACCCATAAGCCTGCCCCCAACAACACAGCTCCAGTGAGGTTCCAATACCCAAACTGCTGGGGATTGATCATTAAAAACACATTCGTTTGTGGGGGATACATGGATGAAACCATGACAGCAGGCCCTGTGAGCAAGTGCCTTTAACCTTTCAGTCATCTCCCCAGTGCCCCAATTTGTTAGTATAGCACTTAGAGCTATGACTTTCCCTTTTTGGACTGCCTTCATTCTATCCCATATGTTTTCATTATTATCTGATTTTAGAAGTTTTTATTTCCTTCTTAGTTTTTTTAGTGACCCATTGTTTAATTTCCAGGAGCTTGTGTGTGTTCTATAGCCACTTTTGCTGTTGATTAGGGATTTTATTCAGTTGTTGTCAGATAGAATACAGGAATTCTTTGAATTTTCCTGCACCTATTAAGATTTGTTTGTATCATAATATATGATCTATTTTAGAGAAAGTCCCATGAGCTGCTGAAAAGAGTATGTATTCTAAAGTGCTGATAGAATCTTCTGTTAATCTCTGTTAGGTCCATTTGTTCCATGATGTCATTTAATCTGCACACTTCTCTGTTTATTTTTTGTGGGAATGACCTGTCAATTGTTGAGAGTCGGGAAATAAAGTTCTCTACTACTGTGGTGACGGGCTAATTTGTGACCTTACATCTAGTGGTGTTTGTTTAATGAAATTAGGTGCTTACATGTTTGCTGCATATGTAGATTTAGATTTGCAATGTCCTCTTGGGTTGTTCCTCTAATCAATATAAAAAGTCTCTCTCTTTTAAAAATATTTTAATTATTTATTTGAGAGAGAATATGTATGTGTTTGTGAGAGAAAGGCAGATAGAGAGAATGGGCGCACCAGGGCCTCCAGCCACTGCGAATGAACTCCAGACACATGTGCCACCCTTTGCAGCTGGCTTTACATGGGCATTGGGGAATCAAACTCGGTTCTTTCTGCTTTGTAGGCAAACGACTTAACCACTAAGCCATCTCTCCATCACAAAGAGTCTCTCTTTATCTCTTCTGACTAATGGTATTGCGAAGTCTGTCCTGCTTGATATTAGAACAGGAACACCTGCTTGTTTCCTAGGCCCATTTTCTTGAAGTACTATTTTTCCATCCTAAGGTAGTGTCTGTGTTATGGAGAAACGAACTTCTTGGCAACAAACACAAGGAACCTGCCTTTTTCTTCATCCTGTCAGTCTGTCTTTGTTTTGTAGTCAGAAAGGTTATAGTTCCTAGCTCCCATATGACAGGTAGCCTTGCAGTTCTTCATGCTATGAGCAAAGGTCCGTCTCCCTTACATCGTGTCCTGGGCACAGGAGCTCTCTCATGTAGGGAGTTATGACTTGCTTCTGGTTGGCGTGTGGTTGTTCCCTGACCTTCCTCCTTGGCATTTTCCAAGTCATCTAGTCCTTCACCCCCTCATGGTATCTAAGTCATCACCATCAATACTGTCCCCACTGTCTGACATGACCCCTCGCCACAGCACCCCAGCCCCAGGCCCTGGTCCTAAGTGCAGACCCATAATCAACGTGCCTTCCCCCCACCCACTATTTTTGGTAATTCTTGTGTATTTGAGAGTGAGTGTGTAGGTGTGCCAGGAACCCCTGTCTTTGCACATGAACTCAAGATGCATGCTCAACTTTGTGCGTCTGGCTTTATATGACTACTAGGGAATGGAACCTGGGCCATAAGGCTTTGCAAGGAAGTGCCTTTAACCACTGAGCCATCTACCCAGCCCCTGTGTCTGTCTGTCTGTCTGTCTGTCTTTATTTCTCTCTCTTTCTTTCTTTCTTTCTTTCTTCTTTTTCTTTCTTTTCTTTCTTTCTTGAGGTAGGGTCTCGCTCTAGCCCAGGCTGACTTGGAATTCACTATGTAGTCTCAGACTGACCTTGAACTCATATCGATCTTCCTACCTCTGCCTCTCAAGTGCTAGGATTAAAGATGTGTGCCACCATGCCTGGCTAGTCTGTGATTTTTGGTTGAAGAATTTGAGACAATTAATATTCATTTAGTTATTCTTTTTTTTTTTTTTTTGTTTTTCGAGGTAGGGTCTCACTCTAGCCCAGGCTGATCTGGAATTCACTATGTAGTCTCAGGGTAGCCTCGAACTCATGGTGATCCTCCCACCTCTGCTTCCCGAGTGCTGGGATTAAAGGCGTGCGCCACCATACCCGGTTTATTTAGTTATTTTTAAAAGGTGTGTATTAATTCCAGTCCTTCTTTTTTTTGAAGGGGGGTCGAGAACAGGTTGTCATTCTATCGCAGGCTGACCTGAAACTCATTCTGTAGCCCTAGATTGGCTTCAAAGTCATGGGACTTTCCCACCTCAGCCTCTCAAGTGTTTGGATTAAAGGCATGCACCACAACTTCTGGCCTAATTTCTGTTATTCTTAGAGATCTCTATAAAAATAAAATACAGGGCTGGAGCGATGGCTCAGTGGTTAAAGTACTTTCCTACAAAGCCTAATGATCCGGGTTCCATTTCCCAGTACCCACATAAAGCCAGATGCACAAAGTGTTGCATGGGTTGGATTTCATTAGTAGCAGCTAGAGGTCCTAGTGTGCCCATTCTCTCATTCCCTCCTCTTGAAAATAATTAAAATTTCTTTTTTGTTGTTGTTTTTTTGAGGTAGGGTCTCACTATTGCCCAAGCTGACCTGGAATTTTCTATGTAGTCTCAGGGTGGCTTCGAACTCATAGCGATCTTCCTACCTCTGCCTCCGGGTGCTGGGACTAAAGATGTGCGCCACCACACCCTGCTTCTTTTTTCATGTAATGTAATAAAAAGTTTTATGTATTAATAGTTTATCAACTACTTTTTGAGTACCTACTGAAATCCAGACACACTTCTAAATTCACAGGGATTTATAGTTCCTGGCTTTAAATATATTATAGTCTAATAAGGCAGACAAATACTTTAATAATTCCAGTACATGTGGAGTGCTATTAAGTGCTGTGTGCAGAAGGAATAGGCATGTAAAGGAAGGAGCAGCCAGTAGACTGGAGAGCTTTATAGAGGACTTTTCATTTGAGAGAGATCTGAAAGGTGGGTAGGAGTTTTCTGTATGCAATTCAGGCAGGAAACTTGTTCTGGGTAGAGGGAAGAATATGGGTAGAAAGAGTTGTGTTGAACAGGAGCCTGATCTCTAGGCTAGCATGCTGCTGCAGATATTTGAAACTTCAGATTATATTTTGTACTCTAAATATGCTTGAAATATTTCCGAGCCTCACGGTGTTTAGAACATTACCAGCCATGTGGAGATGGGGAATGTCTGGTTAATGAGTCAGTGGTGCCTGGTAGAGCCTCAGTAATGTGGGATACAGAGAAGGACGGAGATTTTAAAAGAATTTTAGTGAGTAACTGAAGAGCTCCTGGTGCCTGATGAGAAGGCCATTGGAATAGCTGACCCTTCTCAGGTTATCCCAGGCCAGGCTGATTCCTGTGAGGTCTTTTCTTTCCCCAAACTGGGCCCAAATCCCAAGACTCTTCTCTCCAGCTAACAACACCCACTTGTTCTCTTGTTCCCTGGAGGTTTCCTGCTTCTCCCTAGCAACAGCCTGCTTGGTTACACTGGAAGGCAGGTATGCAGGCCTTTTAGAAAAATAAAAGCATAGCCTTTATTTGTTTAAAAAATGCATGTTTGGCCAGGTGTGGTGGCACAAGCCTTTAATTCTAGCATTTGGGAGGCAGAAGTAGGAGGATCACTGTGAGTTCCAGGCCAGCCTAGAACTACAGAGTGAGTTCCAGGTCATCCTGGACTAGAGTGAGACCCTGCCTTGAAAACAACAACAAAAAACATGTTTATTGTAGAATTTAAAAAATAAATATTTAATATTATTTAAAATAAAATAAAACTTTCCATAAACTTAATATCCAAAGATAAAAATCATTCTCCACATTTTTAATTAATATGTTCTCTACAAGTGGGCATGTGGAATTTAAAAAATATTTTCATTATTTAATTGCAAGTAGAGAGAGGGAGAAGAGAGACAGAGACAGAGAATGGGCATACCAAAGCCTCCAGATGCTACTTTGTGCATCTGGCTTTACATGGGTACTGGGTCATTGAACTCGGTTGTTAGGCTTTGCAGGCAAGTGCTTTAACTGCTGAGCCATCTCTTCCAGCCCCTAATTTATCCTTTTGTCTATGAGAATAGAATAGGATGAAAAGTATTTATCTTTTCTCAGTGAATTTGGGATCTTTCACAATCATTCATTTTCTTAGTACTTAAAAAAATATGATAAACCAGGTGTAGTTGCACATGGTTTTAATCCCTGAACTCAGGAGGCAGAGGTGGGAGGATCACTGTGAGTTCAAGGCCACTTGAGACTACATAGTGAATTCCAGGTCAGCCTGGGCTAAAGGGAGACCCTACTTTGAAAAAATATATGACAAAAACAAAATAAAAAATTTAGAAAATTATGATAAATGAAACATCTTATTTTTTAGAATATAGAGTGATGCTCCAAATGGAAAATTCATAATGATTAGTCAGAAAAAAAGAAAGACCAGCTAAGAATATTGTTTTTAAAAGAATCAAGACTTCTTTACTTGAATTCCTTACAGAAAATACTATTAAACTGTTAGCTACGGGTGGGGATGGATGGAGGGGAGGGCAGGAGGATAGAGAGTTAAAGGCTAGCCTGGGGTATATATCAAGATTGTCTCCAAACAAAGCCAGGTTGTGGTGGCAAATTTGAAGCTAGCTTTGATTTCAGAGGTAAAGTTTTGGAGATGGCACCTGCCTGAAATCCTAATACTTGGGAGGCTAAGGCAGGAGGACCAGGAGTTTGTAGTCAGGCTAAGCCACGTTGTGAGGTACTATCTCACAAAAAGGTAATTTTGTTTTATTGCTAAGGAGCTAGCTCCTGGGAGAGTGCCTTAATAGCATGAGCAGAGCTGTGGGTTCGTCCCTAGCCTTCTGATAAAGAAAAAGAGGAACCATGCAAGGTGGCTCACACCTTTAGGTAGGAGGATCACTGTGAGTTTGAGACCAGCCTGGGACTAGAGAGTGAGTTTCAGGTCAGCCTGGGATGCAGTGAGGCACTACCTCGGAATAAAAAGAAAATTAAGAAGAGAAAAAGAGCAAAATCCCCAAAGCTGAAGAGGTGAGACTAGGTCTTAGTATGTATCCCTATGTATCCCTACCTGGCCTAGAACTTGCTCTGTAGGCCAGGATGGCCTTGAACTTGAAAAGATTCTCCTGCCTCTGCCTTCTGAGTCCTAAAATTATAGATGTGTGCCACCACATCCAGCTAGCTAAGAGGTGATTTTTTTTTCTGAGGTAGGGACTCACTCTAGCTCAGGCAGACCTAGAACTCACTGTTGTCTCAGGGTGGCCTCGAACTCATGGTGATCCTCCTACTTCTGCCTCCCAAGTGCTGGGATTAAAGGTGTATGACACCATGCCCGGGTTTTTTAATAGGTGAATTTTTTAGTTTTCTACAATTTGCCATTTATATTCATAATACCAGAAAGAGTGAGATCAAGTTTGATCTGTTTTATTCAGATTATAGATTTCAGATATTTCGTTAAGCAGAACAGTTGTGATAATATTGTTTTAGAATTACTATAGAAAGTATGCATAAAATACGTTTTATGTGATTGTTTTTAGCAAATACCTTCATATTTTATTTATTTATTTTTTTTGGTCTGTGGTGCTGGAGATCAAATCTTTGCAATTTTTAGCCCAGTAGTAGAGCATATGGCTTGCAGTGAGACCTTGGGCTTCATCCCCAGCACCGGGTAGAGTTCTTGCCTAATATGTTCCCAGCCCTGAATTCACTCTCCAAGGCCCTGTCATTGAGTGACACAGAGGTAGGAGGATCACCATGAATTTAAAGTCACCCTAAGACTACATAATGAATTCCAGGTTGACCTGAGCTCAAGACCCTACCTCAGGGGAAAAAAATAGGTAATGTGGACTAAACTACATTTTCATTTTGGATTTGTCTCCAGTTGACACAACTAAAGATGTTTATAAAAATTAAAGTGAGGGGCTGGAGAGATGGCTCAGCGGTTAAGGCACTTGGCTCCAGTGCCTGAGGCCCCCAGTTCAATTCCCCAGTACCCACATAAGCCAGACCCACAAGGTGGTGGCCCTGGTTCTCTCACTTTCTCTCTCTCTCTCTCTCTCTCTCTCTCTCTCTCTCTCTTTCTCTCTCTCTGTCTCTCTGCTTGAAAATAAATAAATAAAATATTTTAAAAAATTAAAGTGAAATTTCTCATGTTAATTGAAGTGTTCAATTTAATGTTATTTTCCTGTTTTAGCCTCTAAATATTTGAGATATTTAAACTTTTTTCATAACATAAACAAATCAAGATAGTTTTCAGCATCTTTCTTAGATTGTTAAAGACATTAACTAGGAAACCTTTGAGCTTTGATCTCTGGGCGTCTGCTGTATTGTGAATTCACATCTCGAATCCTTATTAGCTGTCTTGAATGCAGACCCAGGTCTGTGATGTTCACAGCTGCACTGTGACATCATAAACCCCATAGTGACCCCTGGTTACAGATTGGAGCTGGCCAACAAGTTGCTGATCACATCCTGTGCTTACAATGCTGTGAGGTTTTCCCAGTAGGAGAGTCATTATTGTAACTTCTTTTCATTCCAAAGCCAAGTAAGGCTATCGGCTGTATCACCTTACCTGTCTCTTCACCTTGACTGTACTGGGTTCCCAGTGGATGTGGTGGCACCAGCATAACCTATGTTTCAGGCATCCTATAGGAGAAGAGTATTCCTCAGGGGATCTGGATAAAAAGGTAAATTCTTATCTACTGTGAGGTCATTCTGAACACTTTTTTTTTCCAGGTAGGATCTCATGTAGCCCAGGCTGACCTGGAATTCACTATGTAGTCTCATGGTAGCCTTGAACTCACGGCGATCCTCCTACCTCTGCCTCCTGAGTACTGGGATTAAAGGTGTGCGCCACCACATCTGGCCTTTTTGAGCCTTTTTTTTTTTTTTTACATTTTTTAGTGTTCATAATGAGTTACATTATTTTTTAAAATATTTTATTTATTTTCAAGCAGAATAATACAGAGAGAGAGAGAGAGAGAGAGAGCACACCAGGGCCACCACCTGTGGGTCTGGAATATGTGGGTACTGGGGAATTGAACCTGGGATCTTAGGCACTGGAGGCAAGTGCCTTAACCACTGAGCCATCTCTCCAGCCCGAGTTACATTATTTAGTGGGCAAACGATGAGTTGTTATCCCCAGTTCCTCAATGCCCGCTTCCCTATCCCCAATCAGCTGGATATCCTCCTCCGTGGGCCATCTGGATCAGTCCTTGGGGCAGAGGATCATGGATAGCCTAGTATTCAGCCTAGTTCTCCTGGCTCTAGTATGTTGTTACTCAGGGGCATCATGCCTCTGGATATTCTCCCCCACCACAGCTCTCACAATCTTTCTGCCCCCCTTCCGCTCAGTTCCCTGAGTCGTGGTGGGTGTCTGAGCACTTTTAAAGCCTCATATGAAGACGCACAGAGGTTTAAAATACATAATTATGCCTTTCATGTTTTTCAATTATGTTTTGAGCAGTTGTCTATTTGAGCTTTAAAAAATTTTATTTATTTATTTATTTGCAAGCAGAAAGAGATAGAGAGAAGAGAGACAGACAGAATGGGCAACACCAGGGCTTCCAGCCACTGCCAACAAACTCCAGATGCATGTGCTATCTTGTGAATTTGGCTTTATGTGGGTGCTGGGGAATGGAACCAGGGTCATCAGACTTTGCAGGCAAGCACCTTAACTGCTGAACCATCTCTCCAGCCCCCTATTTGAGTTTTTTTTTGGGGGGGGCGGGGGTTTTTGAGGTAGGGTCTCACTCTAGCCCAGGCTGACCTGGAATTCACTATGTAGTCTCAGGGTGGCCTCAAACTCATGGTGATCCTCCTACCTCTGCCTCCCAAGTGATGGGAATAAAGGTATGTGCCACCATGCCCAGCTCCCCTATTTGAGTTTTGAAACGTGATGATCACGCTCTTAGATCTCCCTGTGACTTTGCCTTCTTTTCCTTCAGGCTTTTCATGCCAGTGAAACTGTTCCCATGCTCTCTGGCCTCAACGCTTTCTAATCCCCTGTCCTGTCTTACTTATTCTGAAGAGTTGATCACTGTTTTCTGTCTCCTCATGACCTAGGAGAGCAAGGACTTATCCTGTTTGCTACTGAAGCCTCTCTGTCAGGCTCCCAGGAAACATTGTCGAGGGAATGAATAGAAGAATGATTTCATTCTGTGAACTTGCTGTTTATAAAACATTATTTTAGGCCAGGTACAGTGGTGATATAATCCTAGCACTCAGGAGACTGCGGATTGCAATTTTGAGGCTATCTTGAGCTAAATAATGAGACTGTCTAGAAACACAAAACAAGCAAAGAAAAAAAATCCAATAATAAGGTTATAGAATGAATTTATATATATATGAGATATCTCTATTTCAACCTGTATATTTCCATTCTAGTACTTTTTTTGGCTTCTGGTAGGAGTAATTTTTTTGTCTTTTGATTTTTTTAATTTAGAGACTTTATTAGTTTAAAAGGAGATAGTATGAAGAACTCCTGCCCATGAGAAGGCAGGAGGGAGTAAAGCCTGATTGTATATTTTTATTTGGGTTTCTTTTCAGTTTTTTTCTATTAAAATCACCTTTTTGTTGATAATCTCCATACATATATAAAATGTACCCTAATTATAATAATCCCTCCCACGCTCTTCCTTCCTTTATCCTCTCTCCACGGAACCCCTGCTTCTTTCTATCTATTCCCCCTTCTAGTTTGATGCCATTTCCCTCCCCTCATGTTATGCAGGTCTTGGACAGGTGAATGACAGCCACTGTGAGGTCATAAATGCAACCACTTCTGTGTCTGGAAGACAGCATTTCAAAGCACTCCTCATCCTTTGGCTCTTACATTCTTTCCATCACCTTTTTCCTCAGTGGTCCCTGAGCCTTGGAGGGTGTGGAGGAGATGTCTTATATAGTGCTCAACACTCCACTGTCACTTCTTCATAGCACTTTGATCAAAGTTTTGAGTCTTCCTAGTGGTTCACCACCATCTGAAAAGAGAAGCTTCTGTAACCAAAACTGAGAGCAGCATTAATATATGGGCATAAACATAATCATTTAGAGGGCAATTTGACAGGCATAATATATCCATTTAGCCAAACCACAGTAGTAGCTTCCTCCCTACGACTTAGGGTATTCTCAGCTATAGCCTTTTTTTTTCTTTATATTTTTTTTAATCTTTTAAAAAAATTATTTTATTTGCAAGCAGAGAGAGATAGAAGAGAGACAGACAGAATTTATGTGCCAGGGCCTCTAGCAACAACTCCAGATGCATGTGCCACTTTATGCATATGGCTTTATGTGGGTACTGGGGAATCCAGCTTGTGTCCTGGGCTTTTAGGCAAGCACCTTAACTTCAGCTATAGTCTTTTGACTAGGTTTTCAGAATCAGGCATGAATTCCTTCTCGTGAAGTGGGTCTCAGATTCAATCAGACAGTGTTGGTTGCCCCCCCCCAACAGACATGCCATTATTGTACTAAAGGACACATCTTGCCTATGTGGCCAGTTGTGTAGTTTGCAGGGTCCACTGCTGGTTCAGACTCCTGATGACTTTTTCTCCTTCAGCAGGCTACATAGCACTTCCAAGTATGATGACAGCTGGTCAGCCGGGAGGTAGACCCGCAGCTCAGTTCTAGTTTGATTTCTCAGTATCCTACAACCAAAGCTGTGGTGTCTTCAGTAATAAAGTCTTGCTATCTAGTTCTGCTGGGCAAACAGGAGGCTTTGCAATAGCCTGTAATGTTTGGGAGGGGGACTCAGGGACCTCCCTATTTAACAACTCATTGGGAGGTATTTTTTCTGGCACTCCTGGGATTTTTCTTGTAACAACCTATGGCTTATCCATCCCCCATAGGGTACTTCTGCCCAAATGCTGTTGTTTGTTGTTGTTGTTGCTGAAGTAGGAGAATTGTGAGTTCGAGGTCAGCCTGGGCTAGAGTGAGACCCTACCTTTTGAAACAAACAAAAATAAATAAATAAAAATTAAAAAAATAAAGTGAAAGAGAAGAAGGGTGGGTGAGACTTTGAGAATACTTTCATGGGGTTCATCAGGATAGACACCAGCAAGAACTTTTCTTCTCTCAGTCACGCTGAGATACTACTTTTTCTTTCCCTCTGTTGTAACACTTGCACCCGTGGCTCGGGCATGATGGGAGGGGTCGGTCCTGGCCTATGAAGTCACTGGCTCCAAGCTGTACATGCCTTTGTGTTCTTTACAGTTAGTATTCTTCCATGCGTTTATTCGATAAGTCTTGAAAACACTTCAACATTATAATATTTTAGCCATTTTCAGGGACCTCAGCTGTTCTTGAGGCTTCTGACATGGTATCACTATTGCCAGATTTTTCTAAATTTCTGCAGAAACACATTCAAATAATCAGATTAATTGGCTGGCTTTTCTTCACTATTCCTCCTTTGCAGTTACAACAGACAAGAAAGCCATTTTCAGGTAAGAGTCTCGGTGATGATCCAGTCAGTGGTCAGCTGCATGCACGTGACCATGCTGACCCTTGAGCACAGCCTCCCTTCCCTCACAGAAAGCACTCTGCTCTGCACAGGACTGCTGTGTTCTTGAGGAAAAGCACTCTTGTTACTGTGCAGCAAGATAAACTATCTGTGGGGCTTTTTTTCTACAGAAAAAAATATTTTTTTCTCAAAAGAATGACTAATAGTGAAACTGTGACTAGTCATCTGATATTTCCTCAAAAATAAATGCAGTTGTCATTTAAAGAAAATGACTGACAGTGTTTATTGGCAATGATGAAATTCAAGCTTTAAAGCAGAAGTTTTAAAATTATGTGTGTATATATTTGGGGGGGGCTATCAAGGTAGGGTCTCATTCTAGCCCAGATTAATCTGGAATTCACTGTGTAGTCCCAGGCTGGCCTAGAACTCATGATGAACCTTCTACCTCTGTGTCCTGAGTGCTGGGATTAAAGGCATGTGTCACTATACCTGGCATATATTTCTTATTATTTATTCATGAGCAGAGAAGGAGAAGGATTGAGAATGGGTGCACCATGGACTCTTGCCACACTGCAAACAAACTCCAGATGCATGTGCCACATTGTGCATCTGGCTTTACATGACTATTGGTGAATCAAACCTTGGCCATCAGGCTTTGCAAGCAAGTGCCTTAACCACTAAGCCTGTGTCCAGCCCCCAAATTATATTTCTTCTTCTTTTTTTTTCTAGGTAGGGTCTCTAGCCCAGGCTGACCTGGAATTCACTATGTAGTCTCAGGCCAGCTTCAAACTCAGCGATTCTCCTATGTCAGCCTCCCAAGTGCTGGAATTAAAGGTATTTACCATTATACCTGGCCAAAATTACATTTCTTAATTAGCTTATATGGTAGAAGGTTTTCTTGGCTTTTCTATACATCCTTACTTATTTATTTTAAAAAATATTTTATTTATTTGCCAGGCATGGTGGCACACACCTTTGATTCCAGCACTTGGGAGACAGAGGTAGGAGGATAACCATGGGTTTGAGGCCACCCTGAGAATTTCAGGTCAGCCTGGGCTAGAGTGAGACCCTACCTCAAAAAACCAAAAAAAAAGAAAATTATATATATATGTATATAGTTTATTTATTTGAGAGAGAGAGAGAGAGAGAGAGAGAGAGAGAGAGAGAGAGAGAGAGAGAGAGCCACCTTGTACCTTATCTGGCTTTACGTAGGTACTGGGAATCAAACTTGAGTCCTTCTGCTTTGCAGGTAAATGTCTTAACCATTAAGCTGTCTCTCCAACCCTCATCCTAACCCTCTTTTCTCCCCCATTTCCTTGACCCCATCTCCACTTAAACCTTTCTATCCCAGTATTCCCCACTCTACTTTCACATCATGCGTGTTCTGCTTCCCTTTCCTCGCTTTAAAGCCTCCTTGCAGCCCCTCTCATGGGCCCAGTGCAGCTTCTTGGCTTCTACACAATTCCCACTTAAACATAGTCATCAATTTCTCTATTTACCTTCTAGTATGGTATAGTTAGTCGATAAAGCCTGCCGAAGCTGTCTTAATGTCTTGTACTAAAATTCTGTGTCCACTGTAGCCTGAAACCAGGCACAGTACATCATTTATGTCACAGAAATCAGCAGACACCACAAGTCAGGACCTAGTTATGGTTATTAAATGTTTACCAAGACTCTAGCCAAATCTCTCTGAGGTTGTCAGCAAGTGTTAAGTGTATGGAAAGATATCCTGAGACACCTTTGAGAGCTAGTGTGTTGAGAAAGGGGAACTTGGTAATTAATCAGCAAGAAGAGGATGCCTTTTTATCATTTGTGGAGAGTTTGTGCTGAGAACATTTCAGAATAAATCAGGGTTTTTTTTTTCTTTTTACCTTTTCCTTTCCCCCTGAAATCCAAGGTAGGTGGTGTCAGGATAGGCAGGCTGAAATCACCTGTTGGGTTGTACATAGTACTTGCCTCTGCCCTCATTTTTTACTCTCTGACCAGCTGTTATCTAGGCTCAGATCAAGGTCTGGCTCAAGCTCTGACTCCCACACCAAACCTTCAGCTTTTGTTCAGGGATATCCTGATCCTTCTTTGTACTCCTGGGACATGCATGGCCTATAGAGAGGAGCAGGTAGTTTCTTACTGCTTGCTATTGTTTCTCAGATTAGTTTTATTCATACAACTTTACAGTAAACACAATATAATGCTCAACTTATATGTTTTCTTTTATGGGTAAAAGTTTTAACTTTTAGATTGCTAGAGAAGTTTGCTTTAAAAAAACTCATGTATTTATTTGCAAGCCGGGGAGGGGGGGATGAGCATGCCAGGGCCTCTAGCCGCTGCAAATGAACTCCAGATGCATGCATCCCTTTGTGCATCTGGCTTTATGTGGGTACTGGGGAACTGAACTCCAGTCATTAGTGTTTTTTTAAAAATTATTTTTATTTATTTATTTGTAAGCAGAGGGAACCACACACGCACACACGCACACACACACACACACACACACACACACACACACACACAGAGAGAGAGAGAGAGAGAGAGAAAGAGAGAGAGAGAGAGAGAGAGAGAATGAATATGGGTGAGAGCTAGGGCCCCTGGCCCCTACAAACGAACTCCAGACACGTGTGCTTCTTTTGTGTGTCTGGCTTATTTAGGTACTGAGGAATCAAATTCAGTTTGTTAGTTTCTGCAGGCAAGCACCTTAACTGCTGAGCCATCTCTCCAGCCCATGAAGTTTGCTTTCTAAGTGAAAGATAGTACAAGTAAATCTTATGTGTTGTAAACCCTGTTTTGTCAAGCTCTTGCTGTGTTGTCCAGGTTAGCCTCAAACTCAAGATCCTCTTGTCTCAGCCTCATGAGTACCACCATGCTTAACTTGAAAATCCTGTTTTCTTAAATATCTTTATTTATTTATTTGCAAGCAGAGATACAACAGAGACAGAGAGAATGGGCAGGCAGGCCTCCAGCCGATGCAAATGAACTCCAGATGCATATGCCCCTTTGTGCATCTGGCTTTACATGGGTACTGGGGAATCAAATTCAGGTCATCAGGCTTTGCAGGCAAGCACCTTAACTGCTGTGTCATCTCTCCAGCCTGTAAATCCTATTTAAAAAAAATATTTAAGTAATACATGTTAATAAAAATAGACTGGGCTGGCCGTGGTGACTCAAGCCTTTGGAGGATTGTTGTGAGTTCAAGGCCAGTCTGGGCTACAGTGAGACCTTGCCTCTAAAACAATGAAAGAGACAGGAAGTCATTGTTTGCCTTAAAAATGAGATCACACAGTAGCTTCATTAAAAAGTTGGTATCTGGGGCTGGAAAGATTGCTCAGTGGTTAAGGTGCTTGCTTGCAGAGTCTAATGACCCAGGTTTGATTCCCCCACTACCTACATAAAGCCAGATGCACAAAGTGCATGCATCTGGAGTTCATTTGCAGCAGTGAGAGGTGTGTCCATTTTCTCTCTCACTCTCTCCTCCTCCCTCCTTCTCCTGCCTCCCCTCCTTGCAAATAGATTTTTAAAATGCTGAGATCTTTGGCTGGGTATGTAGTTCTGTTGGTAGAATATGTGGCACAAAGCCCTGGCTTCAATCCCTACCACAGCATAAAATTAGGTGTGGGGCACTCACCTGTAATCCCAGCAACTAGGGAAGGGGAGGCAGGAGGGTCAGAAGTTCCAGTGCGTCCTTGAGTATACAGCAAGCTAGAGGCCAGCTAGTCTAAAAAACAAACAAACAAACACACAAAAAACCAAAATGAGATCTGTAGGTCCTACTGCCACTCATGATGCAAAGCCGTGGCTTTGACTGATGTGAGCTAGTTGTTACTATGGTTGATCCCGGGGAGCAGCATTATTACTGTGCTTTGCTGGCCAGGGTCTCTGAAGGCACTCAGTAGCTAGGCCATGATGCCTGGATTAGACTCTCAGCTCAGAGCTGGGAGTTCTGGACACCTCTCTGCATGCTCCATCTTGAAAGAGGTGCAGGAGGCCGTACCCACCCTGAGATGAGATCTTTGCACAGAGGCCTAAAGGCTTGGAAGGGCCTCAGCTGCCTTATCTGTGCCTTTTGAGTGTTTGTGGTTATGGGACATGAAATTAATGTGATTTTTATCCGGATAGGGACAAGACATTGGCTTGCATCTAAAGTAGTACAAGGTTATCATATATAAACTGTTTATAAAAATAATCTACAGGCTGGATGTTAAGATGCTTGCCTAGAAAGCCTAACAATTCGAATTTGTTTCCCCAATACCTACATAAAGCCAGATGCATAGAGTGGCACATGCATCAGGAGTCCATTTGCAGTGACTGGAGGCCTTGGTGTACCCACCCATTCTTTCTGTCTATCTCTCTTCTATCTCTCTCTGCTTGAATATAAATAAATAAAAATATTTTAAAAATAATCTACCATATTTAAATTCTCTTCAGCTCCTCTTCAGAAGTTAAGCCTCCACAGGCCTCACTGTTAGTGGCCATGAGGTGGTAGTGAGGTAGTTTAACTGCTTTAGAACTTTTCCCTTGGAACATTCTAGCCACCCAAGCATGGGCACCAAAAGTGAGGCGCATGGGTTCTTTCTTGTGTGTCACATCAGAGAATGACAGTTCTAGGATGGTGACCACCTCCTGATGGTAAGTACCTGTGTGTTGGTCATTTCCTAAATGCAAGAACAAGAGGAGAGCAAAAGGCCAGCCTCGGCAGGGAGTGGTGCTCTTCCAGTACATCAGAGCAGTGGGAGCAGGCATTCTCCATCAATGCTGATGGCTTTGGAGTGGGTCAGGCCCTGCCAGAGGCCAGGACTCTAGTATGTCCCGGGAATCATTCAGACAATACAGCCTTTGCTCATTCATTCCCCAAACACACAAACTGTCTAGGCTACCTTGCCTCCTAGACTTGCCTGAGCTTAGAAATTCTTTGTTTTACTAAATCATTTATCATTTTTCTTTATTTATTTTTCAAAGTAGGGTATCACTCTAGCCCAGGCTGACCTGGAATTCATTATGTAGTCTCAGGGTGGCCTCAAACTCACAGTGATCCTCCTACCTCTGCCTCCTGAGTGCTGAGACTAAAGGCGTTCATCATCACACCCGGCTATATAATTTTTTAAAGACAGTCTTTCTTCATAGCTCAGCTAGGCCTTGAGCGTGTACCATGATCCTCCTCCTTGGCCTCTCACATGCTGTCTTACATCATTTATATTCCAGTCTTAGATGCTTGGAGGAATTTTGTCTTGTCTATGAAGTGCATTCTATCCTGCTGGGGACACAGACTTCACTTAAGGGTTGGAGATGCCTCAGTTTACAATGAGTCATTGCTAGATAAGTGGTCCATATCTCCTTCTAATTTCCTGTGCTTACTCCGGTTGATTGAGGGGTGGAGATATCTGAAAACACAGTAATGTAAAAATTACAGTATGTTAACAAGTACTCCCTCCCTCCCTCTCTTCTATGGGGTTTCCAAGGCTGGCCTTCAACTCATTAATGTAGCCCAGATTGGCCTCAAACTAAATAATCCTCTTGCTTCAGCCTCTTGAGTATTGGGATTACATACCATCATGCCTGGCTCAGAAATTAAAGTTGATTTAAATTTATTTATTTATTTGCAAGCAGGGAGAGAGAGAGAGAGAGAGAGAGAGAGAGAGAGAGAGAGAGAGAGAGAGAGAGAGAGAGAGAGAGAGGGAGAAAGACACAAGGGGCACACCAGGGCCTCCAGGCACTGCAGACAAACTCCAGATGCATGTGCCTCTTTGTGCATCTGTCTTTACATGGATGCTGGGGAATCAAACCCAGGACATTAAACTTTGCTGAGAAGCACCTTAACTGCTGAGCCATCTCTCCGTCTCCAGTTTTTTTTGTAATATTTTAATTAATTTATATTTGAAAGAGAGAGTTTGTGTGTTAGGGTCTCTTGCCACTGCAGACCAACAACAGAAGCTTGCACCTCTTTTTGCATGTGGCTTTACATGGGTGCTGGGGAATTGAACCCAGGTCAGCAGACTTTGTAAGATAGCACCTTTACCAGCTGAGCCATCTCCTCAGCCCCCTCATTTTTTTTTTTTTTGAGGTAGGGTCTCACTATAACCCAGGCTGACCTGGAACTCACTTTGTAGTCCTGCCTCAAACTCATGGCAGTCCTCCTACCTCTGCCTCCCAAATGCTGGGATTAAAGGTGTGCACTACCATACCTGGCTTGTTTTTTTAAGGTAGAGTCTCACCCTAGCCCAGACTGGCCTCAAACTCACAGTATTCCTCTTACCTCTGCCTTTTGAATACTAGGACTAAAGGCATGTGACAGACCTGGCTTTGAAGTTTATTTTAGAATCAGTGTATGCAATCCTTATGAAGTAATATGGTATGGCTATGTTTTGTTTTGGTGCTGAGCATGGAACCCCAAGGCTTCACACATACAAAGCACATGCTTGACCAAAGTAATATTGGCACTTGGCTGTTCTGTTTATATATCATGGATCTCAGATCAAACCTGGATTTTTGTAGATGTTATTATTATTTAAAATTAAATATTTATTTGCAAATGAGAGAGAGAGAGAATGGGTGTACCAGGGAGAGAGAGAGAGAGAGAGAGAGAGAGAGAGAGAGAGAGAGAGAGAGAGAGAGAGAGAGAATGGGTGTACCAGGGCCTCCAGCAGCTGCAAACAAACTCCAGATGCATTTGCCATCCTGTGTATCTGGCTTTACATGGATACTGGGGAATCAAACTCTGGTCATCAAGCTCTTCAAGCAAGCACCTTTACCACTGAGCCACCTCTCCAGCCTGATATATATATATATATATATATATATGTTTGTTGGTTTCTTTTATTGATTTTTTTGAGGTAGGGTCTCATTCTAGCCCAGGCTGACCTGGAATTCACTGTGTAGTCTCGGGGTGGCCTTGAACTCATGGTGATCCTCTTACCTCTGCCTCCTGAGTGCTGGAATTAAAGGCGTGCGCCACCACGCCCGGCTCCAGCCTGATATTTTTTGTAGTTGGGATCCAAATATGTATTTTACTATTTATTATTTTAGCATTGGTGAGCCAGTGGGTCTACTGGAATTACTGACAGAGCAGGTGAGGTGCTGGTTACAGGAGCATGGGTACTTAAAGCTCGGCTGGTCAGGAAGTTGCTGGCTCACTAGTGACTTGTGTGCGGCAGGGCCGGCGGGAGAATCTCTTCCTCCAGCACTTGGTTACCTTTATAAATTCTTAGGGAAGGAGGGGTCTTGCAACCTTTTCCCCAGACTTGTTGACTTCCTGAGTCTACTTTCCTTCCTCTCCCATGGAGGGATATTTCAATTGCTTGTTTACTACTCCTGTAACCTCTAGGAGTGATCATGTGACCTTTTAAATTTCAGCTCTCCCAGACTTGACCTGAATCTTCTGAGCCTCCCTCCTCTCTCTTCAGGAGAGAATATTTCAGTTTGGAGGAATTTGCTATATAACAAAAGTAAATATTTTCATTAATAAATTTAAATTAAAGGGCTGAAGAGATGGCTTAGCGGCTAAGGCGTTTGCCTGCAATGCAGAAGGACCAGAGTTCGATTCCCCAGTGCCCATATACAGCCGGATACACAAGAGGGCGCATGTGTCTGGAGTTCATTTGCAGTGGCTTGGAGGCCCTGGTGCGCCCATATTCTCTCTCTCTGTCTGCCTCTCTCTCTCTCTCTCTCTCTCTCTCTCTCTCTCTCTCTCTCTCTCTCTCTTAAATAAATAAAATATTTTAAAAAATTAAAAAATAAATTTAAATTAAGGACACATTTTAAAGCCCATTTTCCTTATTTATTGAACTGTTTCTCCTCTTCTTTCCCGTTCCACCTCCCCTTCTCTCCTCTCCTTTACTCTTCTGTCTTCTCCCCTCCCCTCCTCCTCCTTTTTGGCAGGGTTTTACTCTAGCCAAGGGTGTCCTAGAACTCCATTCTGTTTCCCAGGCAGGCCTCCAACTCACTTCCATGCTTTTACCTCAGTGTCCTGAGCGTTGGGATGACAGGCAGGAGCCAACCACACTCAACTTGTTTCTTTCTTAGATCAGTTTGTTATTATCCTTCACTTGTTGAAATTATTTGAATCTAGTTGATGGTCACAAAACAGTTGTCTCAGGAAAACAAAAATGCACATACTTGGTTTTGTCTCTTACGTGCAGGCTTGGGTATAGTTTATCACAGAAAAGGATCAGAACCACAGAATGGTATTGTGATAAATCAATGGTTTTTTTTTTTTTTTTTTTTTTTGGTTTTTCAAGGTTGGGTCTTGCTCCAGTCCAGGCTGACCTGGAATTCACTATGTAGTCTCAGGGTGGTCTTGAACTCAGGGCGTGAGCCACCACGCCCGGCTATTCAATGTATTTTAAAAGCTTCCTTGGAGGCTGGGGAGGTGGCTTCATGGAAAAAGCACTCACTGCTCAAGCTGGCATACCTAAATTTGACATCCACCTGGACCCTACAAGATGGGAGGTGGAGCCAGGAGAATTTCCTAGAAGTTCCTGGCAAATGCAGCAAAGAACAGCAGCAGAGTGAGAATCCAGAGAGAGAGAGAAACCCTGCCTCTCAATCAAATTGGTTGGTTACTCTCATAGCCCTCACGCCACTATTGCATCAGTAGCATATCCTGCCTGGTAGGTGGGTTGTGGAATATATGGGTACATAGCTGGGCAGGACTATTGATGGCTTTTCTCCCCAGCATCTAACATAGACCTAATGGCACAAAGAAAGCTAACCAGCAAAAAGGAAGCTTCCTGCTCAGTTCTAGCCTAGATTCTGTATGTCCTGCTGCTGAAGTGTGTGGTGTCTGCAGCAATAGGGACTTACCATCTAGATTGGGTGGGTAACCAGGAACAATGGCAATAGCCTATATAATTTTAGGGGCCTCTGTAGGCTTCTTTTTTAAAATATTTTTTATTTTTTATTTATTAGAGAGAGAGAGAGAGAGAGAGAGGCAGACAGAGAGAGAATGGGCACAACAGAGCCTCCAGCCACTGCAAATGAACTCCAGACACATGTGCCTTCTTGTGCATCTGGCTTTACATGGGCACTGGGGGATCGGACTCAGGTCCTTCTGCATCACTTGCAAATGCCTTAACCGCTAAGCCATCTCTTCAGCCCTCTGTAGGCTTCTTGACCAACACCTCATTGGGAGATATCTCATCCTTGACACTATAATTTACAATTAATAACCCATGGCTTCTAGAAACAGCTTTATTCACCCATGTAAGAGATCTTCGTTCAAACATTTTAAAAAAGGCATGAAAGTAAGAAAAAGGGTGTTTATGGGAGGGGGAGGTGTAAGAGAGGGTAACTTGGGGAAAAAAAGACCAAAATACATTATATACATATATGAAAAGATCAAAAATGGGAAAAATTTTTGAGGTAGGGTCTTTCTCTAGTCTAGGCTGACCTGGAACTCACTCTGTAGCTCAATAGCGATCCTCTTTGACTCAGCCATGGGAATGCTGGAGTTAAAGGTGTGCACTATCACACCTGCCTGGAAAAATAATTTTTTAAATAAATGAGCTAGAGCTGGGCATGGTGATGCACACTTTTAATCCCAGCACTCGGGAGGCAGAGGTAGGAAAATTACTGTGAGTTCGAGGCCACCCTGAGACTACATAGTGAATTCCAGGTCAGCCTGGGCTAGAGCCCAAAAATACCTCAAAGAATAAAAATAAATAAATAATGAGTTGAATAGGCAAGGACTAACCCAAAAGATATCCTCTTACCTTCTCATGGACTCTGGTATGTGCAGTCTGCATACACACACATGAACATGCACACACAAAGCATGGCTGCCTTCCACAAGTGTAGGAACAGGACTGGGGGACGGTTCAGCTGTGCAAGCTTTTGACTGAGCTCAGTCCCCAGCACCCACATAAAACAAAAACAAAAACACCGTCTTACTTTCTGCAATGCTCCTTGATCCCAGTAATTCGCACTCTTTCTGATCCTAGCGATAAGACAAGAACGTTTCCCACATTCTTTGTCTGATGGCTGTTACTGGGGTGTATATATTTTGCCTACTTTTTTGATATCTTTATTATCTATCCTTAATTAGATACATTGTATGAGTGAATCTTATGATGTACCCCCAATTCCCTCCTCCCTGTCCCCAACCCACTGGGGACCCTCCTCGGTGGGTGTACTGGATCAGTCCATGAGGTAGGGGGGTTATGAATAGCACCAGAGGAGGCCAGGTGCCCCTCCTTTGTTGTTGCTGAGGGGGCCAATGTCAATGGATATTCTCCCCCACCATGGCTCTTAGAATCTTTCCACCCCCTCTTCTGCTCAGTTCCCTGAGTCATGGTGGGTGAATTTCAAGTCAGCTTTATTGTTGAGCTCTTAAGTGTCTTCTGCTTTGGGTTTTGTGGGCTCTCATTGGTGTCTGTCTCGTTGACCTATCCTGGGTTAATTGACTCACTGTGGTGATTTATAGCACCACTTTCTCAAAGGTTTCATTTGAGGCCTGCAGGATAGGCCTGGGGTGGTTCATCTCTTGCTGGGTTATCTGACATCATCCTGTGATATTTTGCCTACTTTTAAGCTGGCTGATATTGGTAGAAAATGTCTTAGATTCAGAAGGCTTAATTGCTGCTGTTAAATCAGTGATTTAATTGTCATTGTATAGCTACATGCTGGTGGACCTTCTCTTAGAGTGTCAATGTGTTTCTTCTAAGTGACAAGTCCCTCTGTGTAAACTTTGATTTTAATTTTCTCAACTGGGTAAGGAGGTAATGGCTGGCCTGCCTACCTCACATGAGGGAACTTCTGTACTTATTGGACAGATACATGACAGCCTAGTCTAAAGGGACAGATGTCTGGTAGAGATCATGGTTATCTAATGCAACCACATCATTGTTCCAGTAAGTTCCCTTCACTGTGTGTGTGTGTGCGTACTTTTGGTGGGGTGTCCATGACCAGAAGTGTATTTATAGGCGCATGTGATATATATCTTTATCCATGTGCTCCTGGAACTGCATGTATGTATGAATATTTAATTAGAAATGTATTATATTAACTTGGTAAATAAAAATGTTATTAATCCTGGACATGTTGTTTTGCAATGCGTGTCTGTGTGTATGAACTTGGCCAAAGCTTGTATTACTTAATAACCGTTACACGTCTCATACTGGAACCAGTTACATCCACTACTGCTGCTGAGGCCGTGCAGTTTCCTGAGGACAGGGCACTGGCAGCAGTCCTCACTAGTCTTCACTGCTTTGTAGCAGGAACTAGATATTCTTATATTCTTTTTAAAAATATTTTATTTATTTGCAAGAAGAGAGAAATAGAAGAGAGAATGGGAACACCAGGGCCTCCAGTGCTGCAAACAAATTCCAGATGCATGCACCACTTTGTGCATCTGGCTTTATGTGGGTACTAGGGAATCGAACTCAGGCCATTAGGGATTACATGTAAGTGCCTTTAACTGCTGAGCCATCTCTCTAGCCCTATTCTTGCATTCTTGACATCTTTTCTTTTTTCTTTCTTTCTTTTCTTTTTTGAGGTGGGGTCTCACCCTAGCCCAGGCTGACCTGGAACTCACTCTGTAGACCCAGACTGGCATATAGCTCCTCCTACCTCTGCCTCCCCTCCTGAGTGCTAGGATTAAAGGTGTGACCCACCATGCCCTGTTCTTGCCTTTTTAGTAACCTCTTGTTTTTCCCCCAAATCAAATTCTCTTATAATTGTAGTGTAAAATAAGTTTGTCTTAGGGTTAAATAGCTAAATATATTGGCAGCAGCTATGTTGTTATAGAGATTCATTATTTTAGTCTTTTTCTGACTTTCCTTAATTATCACATTATTATATTTTTCCTGACTTGAAAAATGAAATCACGATGAAATCTATGATCTGATACTACTTTTAAGGAGAAATTTTTTCCTTCCTTCCTTCCTTCCTTCCTTCCTTCCTTCCTTCCTTCCTTCCTTCCTTCCTTCCTTCCCAGGCTCCCTTCCTCCCTCCCTCCCTCTCTCCCTTCCTCCCTCCCTTCCTTCCTTCCTTCTTTCCTTCCTTTTTTATGGTATGGTCTAGCTATAGCCCATGCTGGCTTGGAATTAACTATGTAGTCCCAGGGTGGCCTTGTACTCACAGTGATCCTTCTACCTGCGCCTTCCAGTGCTAGGATGAAAGGCATGCACTATGCCTGGATCTTTTTTTTTTTTTAAAAAAAAATATATATATATTTTTAAATATTTATTCATTTTCTAGCAGAGATACAGAGAGAGAGGAATAAATATATTTTTTATATTGTGAGAGAGACAGAGAGGCTATGGGCACACCAGGGCCTCTTGCTACTGCAAACAATCTCTAGATGTATGTGCCACTTCATGCATCTGGATTTACATGAGTACTGGGAAATTGAACCTGGGCCTGGGCTGGCAGACTTTGCAAGCAAGCACCTTTAACCACTGGACCATTTTCCCAGGCTCCAGAAATTTCTTTTTTGACATTAAAAACTCTTAAATTCTAACATACTCCTTGTAATATAAAGCCTAACTTTGACCATCCCAGCTTCCTGGCTTATTTAAGTGTTCTGTGGGCCTATCTGATGCCTACTAACTTGAAGACCCGGGGCGAACCAGCCATGATGCTGTGAAGAGAGCACTGGCACTGAACACTCTCCTGCCTCTGTCCTGTCACTCAGCCCCTTTGGGACACATAAGGATATGTTCAGGCCTGCTTGATCCTTTCCTACGAAGCCTCTCTTCACCTGCAGACTCTCCTCACTGCACCCATGCAGTGTTCATTTTCTTACCATTCCCTGACTGCCAGCGCTGCTGGCCGTGGGCTGCCATGCATCTCAGAAGGTCTTGTATTACAGGTAGCAACAATTGCAGAGACAAATGAGCCTGCAGAATCCGAAGGTGTAATCGACCCTCATAAACGTCGAGAAATCCTTTCACGAAGACCCTCCTATAGGTGAGTCAGCTGTTTCCTCCTGGAACACTCTTCTTCCCACAAAGTACAATACTTCCTTTATGGCTTTCCATTGTGGAGCTCATTCTATGTCCTAATCGTGCATGTTGTTATATTCTAGAAAAATACTGAATGAACTTTCCTCTGATGTGCCTGGTATTCCCAAGATTGAAGAAGAAAAATCAGAGGAAGAAGGAACGTCACCTAACATTGCTACCATGGCAGTACCAACTAGCATCTATCAGACTGGCACGGGGCAATACAGTATGTATGCAGCCACCTCGTTGATGCAGGCGAGCTCTAGACTTCCCTATTACAGTAGAACCCCATGGGCCTGGCTCGTTTCATTTGAAAATGCAATTTCAGTAACTATACTGTGTCATGGGATGAAAAGAATATGTTAAAGAGTCAGAGATGTGTGCTGACAGCTGAAAAGTAAAACTTTTTATTGTTGAATATAGAAACAGCATGGATTAAAATAAAGGGAGAGGTTTTCCTGTTTATATGTTATTATTTATCTCAAGTAAAAGTTGTTTTTTTATTGTCTTTATGATATAAATGCTGTATTTCATTGTTGGCTTTTGTTACCAACATCTGATACTTAGTAATCTGGAAGAGGTAGCTGTTTTTAACATGATGCTTTAAATGCAGTTCTGTTCTCACCACTCTCTGCTATGTTCATTTGTCCTGAAGTTTTTTCTAAAACTAACAATTTCATAGGTCATTTTATTTAAATTTTACACACTGAAAATTCTAATAAACACACTCATGTATAGTTTTATTCATTTCAGTGGAGTGTTAATTCTGTGCTTTTTGCTATAATTAAAGCACTAGTGATTTTCCCAAATCAAGAATGTTTGATATATTAAAAACAAAGAAAACGGGAAGCAGGGACGATAGGTGGTGGTGGGCTGGGGGCGGGGTCAGTACTTCACTGTTGGAATACTGTAAATACTGTGTGCAAATAAGGTGTTAAGATCTTTTATATATTTTGGGGGGGTTGGGGTTTTCTTTCTTTTTGGTTTTTCGAGGTAGGGTCTCATTCTAGCCCAGGCTGACCTGGAATTCACTATGTCGTCTCAGGGTGGCCTTGAACTCATGGTGATCATCCTACCTCTGCCTCCCAGAGTGCTGGGATTAAAGGCGTGCGCTACCACGCCCAGCTAGGGGTTGGGGTTTTGAGGTAAAGTCTCACTCTAGCCCAGGCTGACCTGGAACTCACACTGTAATCCCAGGCTGGCCTTGAACTCACAGCAATCCTTCTACCTCTGCCTTGAGTGCTGGGATCAAAGGTGTGCATCACCTTGCCTGACAAGTTTATATAGTTTTCCTTTAAAAAGTAGTGATACTTAGAAAAGATAAACAAGCTATAACCTTCATTCACAGAAGACCTTATATAGTTATTAGTGTTTCATTTCATTTTCTAGAATTTTTCTTATGGTGCTAGATATTTACAGTAGGAAACCGAATCTCTTATGGTAGTTTGAGTCACTCCTGTCATGATACTTGTTAGAATTGGGTGCTGAAAGGACATGTCCAAAGTTAGTGCTGGGAAAGCTCCTCCACCTGCAAGAATTAGACTGAGATTTCGCCTGTCATTTCTCTTCTGGTCTTTGGTTGTATGTTTGTCTACTGGGAATATGTAGTAGGTATCTCAGGACTGTAAGCTAAAGCTTTCAGCTGGTAAAATCAAATACCACTGCAGTAGAGTGCTAGATTTCAGGGGGCTGAGCTCCTTACCCCTAGTCCCTCTAAGAGGGGCTGAGCAGGCCTGGGAGAGGCTGAAGGCTCCAGGCTGGGCAGGCTTGGCCCTGAGCAAGTGCTTCCATTTACCCCACCAGGTGCACATGCTATTGTTTTCTGTTTGTATCTTGATGGGAACAGGTTGGAAACCACTCTGAAATAGTTTTAAATTTGGAAGGGTGAGCCAAGAAGCTGACACCTTAATATCTCTTTGGGAGTCTCATAGCAGCAGTGAGCCAAGGGAACAGGGAGGAGATGGTGTAGTAGGCTACTTTACCTAGAGTATGACCTGAAAGTGTGATACAGGGGAACATGGAACCAGGAGAAAAT
Source organism: Zapus hudsonius (assembly GCA_004024765.1). NCBI lineage: Eukaryota > Metazoa > Chordata > Mammalia > Rodentia > Dipodidae > Zapus > Zapus hudsonius. The sequence continues at coordinate 1,281 of PVHP010018034.1, read as the reverse complement.
GTGTTGAAGGACTAGGGTCTCTGCCTTTTGCTAACTGAATGATGAGGTCAGGAGACATCTCAGGTTTTAGGGAATCATTTAAATGGTCAAATTCTGGGTTAGTGTGAAGACAAATGGAGGCTAACAGGGGCTGGAGAGATGGCTCAGCAGTTAAGGTGCTTGCTTACAAAGACTGACAGCCTGGGTTCAATTCTCCAATACTCATGTTAGGCCAGATGTGCAAAGTGGCACATGTGTCTAGAGTTGGTTTGCAGCAGCAAGAGGCCCTGGTTTGGCCATCTCTCTGTCTCTCTGTCCTTGCAAATAAATAAATTAAAAAGTTTAAAAAAAAAGAGGTAGCAGGTAAAAGTAGGGGGGAAAGACATGCCACTTCTGAGAGGAGACAGAGAAATGTGGATGGGCTGAGGGAAGTCTATCAACAATCACTCCTTTCGCTTCTGAGGAGCTTTGTTCATGAGCTCATGGTACTGGTTGACTGCCAAGGATTTAGCACTGAAACCCACCCTGTAAATGAAGGTGGGGTGATGGGGTCCAGAGTCCTGGAGAGCTAGAAATCAGTTGAGAAGTTAGTTATCTAAAACACAGGAGAGCATTCATGTACTTTAATTAGGGGATGCATATGTATACACATACAAGATCCATTTTTCATTGGTTTTATTTTTTATTAGGAAAACTTAGCAAGTCTTGACACATTCATCTTGATGCATTAAATATCTAAAAATACAAGTATTAGCATCTTTTGGTTTTTTAGAACAGTTTATTTTACTAGAAATTTTTTGAATTCTAGTTTTCTTATGACTGAAGGATTTTTATTTCATTTTATTATTTATTTATTTGCAAGGAGAGAGTGAGTGAGTGAGAATGGGTATAATGGCCTCCAGCTGCTGCAGATGAGCTCCAGATTCATGTGCCACTCAGTACATCTGGCTTTACTTGGGCACTGGGGAACCGAACCCAGCTCATTAGGCTTTTCAGGCAAGCTGCTGAGCCATCCATCCCTTTAGCCCAAGAATTTTTAATATATATTTTACTTACTTATCTGAGACAGAAAGAGACAGAGAGAGCAAGAGATAATATGGACACAACAGGGCCTCTTGCCACTGCAAAAGAACTTCAGATGCATGTGCTACTCTGGGCATCTGGCTTTATAGGGGTACTGGGAAATTGAACTCAGGCCATAAGGTTTTGCAATCAAGTCCCTTTAATCAGTGAGCCACCTCCCCAACTCTTATTTTACTTGAATTTCTGTTGCTTTTATTTAATTTTATTTATTTATTTATT